>AWWV01008862.1:0-32955 GCA_001974805.1 Corchorus capsularis
AAAAGCAGAGGTGAATGGTGGGAAAGTGCTATGGTAAGCGACCCTCTCCTTTCATTTTTCCTCTTTTTTTTCTATTTTCCCTTTTTTTTTGCTAAGAACGCTATGAACTACAACCCTAATTTTTCCAACATCAAACAGACCCTTTTTCGAAAAAAACCTCCGGCTCCAATTCCTTTCCCCTCCTTTTTTCTTTCACTGTTCCTGTATATATACTCCGAATGGCCAAAACCCATCTCCACCATTCCCTGTTTTTCTTCCCTATCTAACGGCTCAATAGCCTTTTGTCTTCAAAACCCGAAATCCCCTTCCTCTCCTTGCAAGCTCTTTAAAATGCCAGTTTTGTCTCCTCTGTAATTCCTACTTGTAGTGAAACAACTGCCCTTGACTTGTCTTTGTTGTATTCAGTTTGAATTGGTACAATTGTTGGTATTGCAGTGTACAGAGGGTACTCTCACAGTGTGGTGGTGCCTGCTTACTTTTGTTTTGCTTGCCCTTTTTATTATTATTATTATGGAATGAAATGGACTATTGTGTATGCACATGAGTTGGAGGCAAATTGATGCAAATGCAATTGAGATTTATGAGTGGATGATCATGGCCTGTGTTATTTGAAGTGCAAATGCATATGCTGCTGAATTGGAATGAAGCAAAAGGGTGTTCTGTTTTTATTAAGGGCCTTAAAAGTGCATGCTTATATCCTTTTTTATTCTCTGTTTTGGATTTTCTATGTGAAATGACATGTAATTGAACCCAAGAGAAGTACATATGCTAAATGTAGTGGTGACTGTGTGGTTAAAAGTGCTTTAATGCATGTTAACAATGACTGGAAAGATGAGGAAATGATACAGAACTTGGTAAACTTTCGGTCTGCTTTTGCACACGGAACACACAAGTGAAGGTGCAAATATGTGTTCATCAAATGCTTGCTAGAATGGCTAGGAATGGAAACATGGTGAAACTGAATTAAAATGCTAAATTCTCTGTACAGTGCCGGCTTTGCTTGCTAGTATTTGTCCCTGGTTTTTTTTTTTATCCCCTAGTCATACAGATCTGCCTTGCATTGTCTCTCCCTCTTTTTATGTCAACTGCTGTTTGCTAACGCATTTGCTCTTGTTTCCCAATGGCTTCATCGACATTTTAAGACTGAGACTGAATCTCATGTCTTTCGCTCGATATAGCCAATAGTAATTCCTTTTTCCCCAAGCATGTGTGCACTTTTTTATTCACTTTGTGTGTACACTAACCAATAGTGTATATGCTTTTAAATCTTGGGGGGAACATTTCTTGTGCTTCCTGTCTGTGTTTCATCTTGCAGGTCATGGAATCTCTTGAGGCCATTGGAAAGCCTGTATGCTCGTAGATGAACAAGGAGGGGAACAAACCTCAAACTAGAGGCAAGGAAATCCTTGAATGGGCAGAGGCTATGTATGATGTCATCTAGAATGCAATGTAAATGAAGCCACATTTTTATTACCATTTTCTTTTGTAAATGAAATGAAGCAATTTTGCCTTTATGTAGTGACATGATGTAAATGGATAAATGAAAATGACATTCCTTTGGAAATCTTGATCTTTTTTTTTTTTGCGATTTTTTTATCTTTGTATTAATGATCACTATACAAATTAACTACAAAAATGGGATAAAGACAATGGAAATAGGCCCTAATATCAAAGCAGAGAATCCAGAGCTAAAAACAAGATACCTCAAAGCTACTACCCAAAAGCCCAAGTTTAAAGCCCAGAATGATAACAAAGTAAAATCAAAAGTCCATGATTACCAATAAAAGATTAGCACAATTTAGAAAAGTTAGCTTCATTATGAACACGTATGCAATGCAAAAATCAATCTTTTAAAATGCCTACCAATTAAAATGGATGCGTTGTACACAATGCAATCTAACGAGACAATTAGGATAATTAAAAGAAAAATCTTCTTTTCTTTCTTCTTTTTTCCTTATTTTGATCTTGACATGCAATGTAATATGCCCAAATTTACACGCTAGAATGAACATGCTGATTTAAGTTAGCATTGAATTAAAAATGACTAAAGTGCCCCTAGTGCAAAAATGACCAAAATGCCCCTGGGAGATCCTGATGGAAATTTAGGAGCCACTCAATTTTATTAAAAGGATACACGTGAAATTAGGGTGTCTACAGAACCAAGGTAGAGGACGTAGGTCAGGAGGACCGAACCTCTATAAATCACTGTGCACTGATAAGGTATCTCTAATCCCTTTTAGTTATTCTGCATTAAAGCTTTTATTGCATGCCATCATCTATCCCTTAATCTCTCTGCTATTTATCTGTCTCCACATCGCACTTGTCATTTTATTTGTTCTGTTATTCCATATCTGTGTTAGTTGCAGCTTTGTTATGTTTTCTTTTGTTCCCACTATTTTTGCCATATATTCTGGTTGCACTAACTTTCTGTTTTGTAGAAGTGTTAGTAGTTCTTAAAAAGTTTAAAAGTCTGATATTCACCCCCCTCTAGCAACTCATACGGGACCAACAAAAATATTGGTTTAATTTGAGCTCTCCTTCATGGTGAACTTGGTTTCACTCCCTAAATCGTCCTTAACTGAAAAACGTGCATAAGTTTTTCATCTTAAGTCCGATTGAGATGAAATTTTGCCAAGATGATCCTCATGACTCAAGGATCATCAGGGTATACCCCCTTGTTGGAGCCGCACCCCCTAGATAGATCAATTCCATTGATTTCGCCTTTTTGTCCTTATTTGAACAAAATGCAAATTTGCCTCCCGGGAGGGAGCAACTAGCTAGGCGGCCTGACCACTATGTTAGAGTGATCATACAGGAGGGATGTGAGAGATAAAATCCCACGCCTTCCTTGGTTAAGTGAGTTTTTCACTTGCTGACAAACTCTTGCTCTCTGCCTCCATCAATGCAAGAGGTGAGGAGGCAGCTTCCTGAGAGCAGGGCGGCCTTCGCTGGGTATAGGGAACGACTTGTACTATTAAGTCCATGAGATGTTTTCCATCTGCATGGTCAGATGGCATATAACTTCCCTTTTACTGTCTGCCTCCCTAGCTGACAGCAGTATCAAAGGAAACTGCTTCTTTATGATCCATCACACCACATCCTTAGGCAAGGGCGGCATTAATGGATAAAAATAATAATAATTTTCAGCCCTTAGTAATTAATTACAAGATTTTCCTAATTCTATCAGAACTAGGGTGGTGCAGAAACTAAGTTTCTACAGGATTTTTTGATACGCCAAGGGCTTATCATGGACATGAAGAACGCAATGGAGATCATGGAAGGGATGATCAAGGGTTGCAAGGAAGCGTGGACAAGCTTAAAGGAGAGGATGGAATCGCAAATCACCATGAAGATGCCATAAAGATGCCATTTGATCCTTTGAAAATGCCTTTAGGTCCGATGGCAAGACCAAGAGCTAAGAAGTTCAAAGATGCATTAATAAGTTTTGTTCAAACTCATCTTGAAGGCTTAAAGTCCATTGAAGATCAATTGGGAAGTATTGAAGTCGACATGGGCAAGAATATTCCCAACGATTCCAAGCTATGCACCTTACTTGAAATCGTTGAGCCCTAATGCTTACATTGTGTAATTCCGCCATATGGGTCTTAATTCTATCTTAGATTAGCTATTTAATTAGTCTAGAAGACATTGGGTTGGGCCTTGTTTTACTAAGTCCAATCCTTGCTTAATTAAGTTATGTTATTTACTTTTCCTAGTTGAACAAAGGTTAGACTATTTCCTTGTTCTTTCCTCTATGTGTAAACCGCCTTACATTGTGTAAACTTTTCCTATGCGTCGACCATTGCCTATATAAAGGGTACAATATCTCTTGTAAACATAAGTTGAGTTGATTAATAAAGTTGAGGTTTATACACCCAAATTGATTATCTTAGCTTCATTGTTCTAGTTTGAGCAAACTTAGGGTTCTTCAATCTTGTAGAGTCCTAACAAACAATTAGGTTGTGATTGCTTAATTGTTTGTGAATCTTGTGATCTTAAGTTAACAATTGCAGGTCTAGTTGAAGACTTAAGGCTGACGAAAGAGGAGGAATAGCCTTGTGAAGGTCATCGACATACACATCTAGAAGTTGAAGAAGTTCAAGTCGACTTTGATAGATTTTCAAGGATAGATTTGAATCTAAAGCAACTAGATTCGTATCATTTTTTATTAAATCTTGACCACACATCTTAATTATATTTATATGAAGACCAATTTACCTTCAATTGTAAATTGAGGTATAAACACTTGGCAAACTCAAATTCTACAGAGAAATTCGTCGATCGTGGTATTTCATATGTGGAAAGCTCTTAAATCCAAGCGGATAAGGTATATGTGTACTAAAAAGGGTGTTTCTTTGCGGTGCAATGTTGAGTCAAGGCCTCGAGCAACAACTTATGGAAGTAAGAATAGTAATTTGGTTTATGAGTAACCTGCATTGGTCGGAAGGCATGGTCAAGAGGTCATGCATTTTTACTGTCTTATTGATTCAAGAAAGTGCAACTAATGAGCTTCTTCAATAGGTTCAATCAAAGTTACAAATCAGATTGTCTAAATGGTTGTAAGGGATTTTCTAGATCTGTAAGGGGAGAGAGCAATTTAGAATCACTGTAGTAGACAAGTTTTGAAAACCTAACCTTTACTAATCGAACTTTGATGATAGTCCAAGCAACATAAACTGATCTATTTTGTTAAACACCTTGATATATATTTTTTTATTTAATCTTATCCTCTTATATGAATGATAGTATTCTACCAATCCATTCATATCACTTTTTATAAAGGTCAATATCTTTTTTATAGATGTATCAATGATTGTATTAAAAAAAACTACTTGATCCCGTAGTGAGCATGAGCAGGGGTTTACTTTGGTTTGTAAACCAAAGATGTTTGTGTTCCATATAAATCATAAGCTAAATTATCTCTAGCAATTACAATGTCTGTTGTGGGTTTTCGAAAGTTGTTAAAAGATTTATTTATATCAGTAGATTGTAAGAAATAACTTTGGTCCCATTCATTTACAACTCTTAATTACATTCATCACTTGAACATCAAAATTATGAAGCCCAAAATCGATAAATTCTAACTAATGAACATGATGGTACTATTAGAATGATCACAGACATATCATTAACCGTGAAAAACCCGCAACAAAGCGCGGGCAAAAAACCTAGTTTATATTATTTACAAATGTTTACAAATATTTACAAGGGACCCTGCAGAAACCAATAGCAGCAAAAGGAGACTTCATTAGTATATGTAAGTTGAACTGTCTTAGAAAAGACTTTGAGTGTAGAATAATAAGCTTTCATTCATCCTTGATGCAGTTGCTGGACTAACCGCTCATGTAGTGACTATTGCTGTGAACCCTGCACCAGGTAGGTACGAAAACCAATTAAAAAAGTTAAATGAGTAACTAAGTATCTTAGGGAAAGTTTTTGAAGAATTCATTTTTGCATGCAGTTGTTGTATTGACTGCTCCTGCTGCAACTACTTCTGCAAATGCTGAGAAATGATGTTGTTCATGCCAAAAGGCAGTTTTAAATGCTGAGAAATGATGTTGTTCCGACCATCAAATTGGTATCAATAGATTCCTCTAATCATTAGGAGTTCATAGAACTTGGAATCACTCAATTTTGTTGTGTGAATCGAAAATTGTGATCGGTGGGCCTACTTTTCTTGCTGGAATCTGGCAAACCGGAGGCCTTTAGAGGCCAAACTTATGGGGGAATCGTAGTATAATGTAAGCTCTGTCCATTGGTACCTTCCATACCTCCATAGGTGTTTTCAGGCGAGAGAGTCGAAGCTTCAAAGATGATTCGTCAATGGGATAAATCTGGAATTTTCAGATTTGTTCATGGAGAAGATGAACAGTAACTGGCGATGCCCACTCTCGGCTAGAAATTGAATCGGAGAGCATAGTTCACCCCTAGGTTGTTTTGAAGTGAAATTTGGGGTATTTGCTCAACAAAATATTTCTGATTTTCTAGAATTTTTATATAATTTTTCATATTACAAATTATTTTATATAAATTATTCTTTTTGGAAAAATGATTGGGAAAGTGTGGCTTAATTTACAGAGTTATATTCTGAAATTTTGGTGAAAACTATATATTAATATTAGTGTTATTTTTATGTTTTTAAAATGGAGTTCCACTTTCTTGAAATTCCGAAACATATTTTCAATGATTATTTTCAAATAGTAAAAATGCGTTAAATGTGGAAAAGTCCGTGTGTGTTTTCTAAATATTTTGAAAAGGAATTTTCCAGCGGTACCCCAATGTTGTTTAGGATTGTTTGAAGGGTAGATTGAACATTCATAATTATTGTGTATATTTGCCATTTCTAACGGATAGTTTTAACATTGCTAAGATTGTGATTGTTATTATCTTGCTGTGGATTTTGTGCTCTGATTGTCTTGCTAATCAGGTAAGTTTTCGAACCTTTCTAGTTATTTTCAAAATGATTGGTTTTAAATCGTTTTATAATAGATTTTTTTATGACTGAATGTTTTATTGTTTTTGAACTATTGAAATGGTTTCGTAAAATTGGTCTAGCATGAAAGGCAAAAGTTATTGAGAATTGTGGTATTGTGAAATTGATTTGAAATTGTGAAAATTGGTTTTAGGGACTTTGATGGCTGCATAGTGGACCCGTGCCTCAGGGAGTTAAACTGATGGTGGTTCCGGAATCTAACAACTTGAAAAGAACTCTATTGAAATGTTTTTAATTGTTGATCGTGATTGAGAAATTGGTTGTAAATTATTATTTTGCTAAAGATTGTGATTTTTGAGTAAATGGTTTTAAAATGCTTCATCCAAATAGTTAGGTTTTGTTACTTACTAGGCTCTTTAGCTCATTATGTGGTTTATATGACTTTCAGGTATTGAGGATTGAGCATTAGGGTGCATTTGGGAGAGTGTGTTGGGATGAATAAATTAGACATTGAATTTTATTTATGTTATTGAACCACTTCTGTTAGGCACATATTTTCCTATATTTTATATGTTAATTCTATTTGATTATGTGTCTATTTCTATGTACTTGATGCTTAATTTATTTATATTTATGTTTTAGGTACATATTAGAGTGTTTCAAGGCAAAAGGAGCTAAATTGGAGCTATTTAGAACAAGTTGGAAAAATTCTGTTTCAACCTGGAGCGGGTCGAAATCAAGCTAGAAATTCTCCTGTTTTGACCTGTATCAGGGTCGAATCAGGAGGTGTGGGAGCAAATTGGAAATTGGAATTTACGTGGGACACAACTCTTTTGGGCTAAATTTTATTCCAGCTGGATGCATGATATGTTTGGGCCTTTGAAAAGACTCAAATACCCCTATACTTAATTCTATTAGTCTAAGGCAATTTTGTAATTTTATAATTAATTATTTTCAATTAGGTTAAAAGCCTTATATAATGCTATAGCCGTCAGACATTGTTTCTTGGCCTTCGAAGCTTTGTTTTAGTTTTTACGTTAAGCTTTTTTTAAGCTTAAGGCTTTAGTTTTAGTTTTCCTACGTTACTTTTGTTCTCTAGAGCCAAGAATGGAGTCTCCATTCTTGACTCTTTTGTAATTTTTCTTTTCTAGTTAATTCAATTTCGTGACTTTCAATCTCTTGGGTATTTGATTTGTGAGGCTCTGCGCTTATTCATCTATCTTGTAAGTATTTTAATTTTCTCTGAATTATTTGAATGATTTCATGCTTGATTATGTAGAATGTCCATCTATTTTAATTAGGTATGATTTCTATTGTTAGATGAGATTCCTATATGTCGTAGGTAATCAAATCACAAGTAACAACTTAGAGTAGCCCTCTAAGAGAATCTTGAATATAGATTGAATGTTGCCTATATTAGTGAGCATTGTCTATTGTTGGCTAAGATCTTTCTAATTCTTAAAGCAGTGGGTTACTTGAATCTAGTAGACGATTGGAACTAGGTTAGTACACTTGTTAGGATTTAGTCTAGGACTTGCGTCATGACTAATGAAGACTAAGGAAAGATAGGGATTAATGGTCGATGACGTTAGTCTACGCTATCTATTTATCAAGTTAGATATCCATTGAAGCCAAGAATCAAATCCTTTTAACCCAAGAGTGCGATTGTCTTGAAATTGGAACATTTATTTAATTGCTTCTTTAATCTCACTAGTATTTTTGTTATTTATTTAGTTTAATTAATTTCTCCATAAAACCTCCAATTTACTTTAATTCACAACTTTAGAAAAGTAATTAAAACAATAGTTCTCTGTGGGATCGACTCGTACTTACCCTGTCTATAGGTTTTGTATGATTTTTATCTTTGGTGGAATACGACACCCATCAACTTCCGCTATTATTTATCGTTTATTATTGGGATTGTAAGACTAATTTTGATTTAAATGATTTTAAAAATTTTAGACTTTTGAACATGTTAAATTGTATGTTGGTCTTACATACTCATAAGTTTCACTTCATGAATGTGTGGCATTGTCGTATTTCGGGCCTGCGGGTTAGGGCGTGACAATGTTTGCTCAAGCAGTCCTCCAACTTTAAGTGCCAAGAACTTGCCTTATTCTTCGGTATTACTTACACTATGTTTGGATTGGAGTGGGGGGAGGGAAAGGAAAGGAAATGGGAGGAAAAGGGTGAAAAATTGAATGTACTAAAAGCCACTATTCATATGATTTAGATTGGAGGTAGCTACGTGTTGTCAGCTTTTGTTGTTTGTCAGAAACATTGCAATGACAAGCTTTTCCTTTTGCTTTTTACTAGTTAATAATAAAGGATATTTTTGGTAATTTATAATATATAATATCATATCCTTTCCATTCATTTCCACTACTTAAACAAACAAAAATTACGATGATTCCTTTCCTTTCCTTTCCCTAACTCATTTTTAACAATCCAAATAGGAAACCTATATCCTTTCTCTTCCGTTAAAAATCTTCCCTCCCCTTTCCTTTCTTTTCCTTCAAAAACTTGAATCCAATCCTTTCTTTTCCTTCAAAAACTTGAATCCAAGGCGATAATACTAAAATTTTCAGAATCACAAATAACTGTTTAATAATCTAGTTCTTATATTGTTTCCTTCAAAAACTTGCAGGAGCAAAAAGCTATACTAGGTTAAAGGTCACAAAGATGCTAAATGCTGCAATGGCAAGTATAAACTATAGGTACAAAATGTAAGCATATTGAACGTATCCGCAATTCAAATTCATGGATAACAAATTAACAAAAATGAACCTTGATGAAAACTAACTATAGCTATAATATTATTGCTCTTCAACCAAACCTCATGCCAAACACAGTTCAAATAATCTCATCCATTGATACTCTATTTGTTAGGAGCAGTGTTATAGCTTTCCCTCTACCCAATAACTCTGTTCCGAACGTATAATTGTTTCCCTTGACGTCTGCGCAATATGTCTCACTTTAATCTTCTTTCTTCCCCGGTCTATACTCATTGCTTTCAGCCTCAGATTGTTCGTCTTCAGAGCTTTCAACCAGATGAACCTCATCGCAAGTGCTGACCTTCAGAGGCTCATCATCTTTCCATAGGCTTCGTATTAGCATCAACATTGCAACCAAAAACACAATTATAAAAACAGTACCAATGCCAATTAGGGATCTGATAAAGTCAGTAACTGATGGCCCTTTAATTATATGCTTTTCTATTCTTCCTTGTCTGAATCCTTCTAGAAATCGTGAAATTTGGGACCTTTGATCTTCTTCATCATCCAGGCTTTCAGAACCAATAACCTTCAATTAAAAGTAGTATATGAGTCAATGTGTCAAAAAAGAGAAGAAAACTACCTAAACCAACCAGCATTAAAAATCCCAGTGGGTATCAAATTTGCTTACTGCTAAAAACGTTGGACTTTAAACATAAAAATTGCAATGTTAATTGGAATCAGGGAAATGTCAATAGAACAGTGATTAGTGTTGCACAAGACTTGACAACCTTAACTCATAACGAATGTTTCCTAACATATATGATTTAATTTATAGTAAATGCAGAGAAGAGGAAACATCTTTCAAAAGGATTGCTGAGATAGACAACACCAGTTTTGTAGAAAGATAAATTAAAGTAACCAAATGATTGTGAGGAAAATTCTGCTTTCGCACTCTGCTGTGACCAATGAAAATGAACATGCACATGATACTATGATGTTGTAAGATTAATGAAGTCCATTTGGCGCCACAGATAAACAATGGTATAACTAAAGAAGATAACCGGTTACTGTCCTACCACAAGCATTAAGAACTGAATATAACATCTGAAAAATTAATACTTACTGAAAAGTACTCTTCAACACCGTTCCAGATTATCATTTTTGGCAATTTTGTTTTCTCATTATTACCAAATGTATCAGCAAATTCTTCCCACTGTTTAACTCCTACATACCCAAATACTAAATCACCATTTGCAGATGCAGCGGCTCCCAATAACTTGATCGCTTTCTGTGATTTTTCTTCATTTTCATCCTCCACAATTGTCAGGACAATTGTTCTGTTATCGTCTTTCAATATGTTCAATGTTTCATGATTCATGGGCACCGCCAGAGGGAGAAAATTTTTCTTAATAAAGTCACCCAAATCATCTGCATCATTGAAGCCAAAAGAGTAAGATTGCTTTCTTTACGTTTTTCTTTTTTGGAGTTGTTGGCCCTCTGGGAAGAAAAACGTCACTAAGATACCTTGTTCTTTATATAGCCACAGACAACTATATGCAAAATAATTAGAAAAAATTAAAGCATTTGAGGAACGAAAGAAACGAAGAAATTTTGTACAGAGAACAGAAAACATGTGAATGTGGAGAATTTGACAAGATTAAAACTTAATCAAGACCATCCTACTTACTGATGACTAATGAGCAGAGGAAGCAGTCAATCGCATGATTTTGCATTTTACAATGAGATTGAATGATTTTTTTTTTTTTCTCTTCATGTTTAAGCTACTAACATATTGAATATGAAAAGAACATGATATGACAGCCAAACCCTGGGTGTCAAAGCCTTAAAACTTAATCAAGACCATCCTACTTACTGATGACTAATGAGCAGAGGAAGCAGTCAATCGCATGATTTTGCATTTTACAATGAGATTGAATGATTTTTTTTTTCTTCTTCATGTTTAAGCTACTAACATATTGAATATGAAAAGAACATGATATGACAGCCAAACCCTGGGTGTCAAAGCCTAGATTTCTCCTCGTAAGTTCTTTGCAGTTTCACTCGTGTTTTTTTTTTCTCTTTAAATCTAAAAAAAAACCTTGAATCATCCCTATAACAAACTAACTCTTGCCCAGAACACTTTTATCAGACTAAAAAATGTATTAATATGCATTGGGATGACTTGAAGAAAACTATTAAAGTATTTGTCAAATTCTTGGCAATGATATGCAATTAAAGATATGTCAGTAAGGCATATGAAGATTTTAGCATCTAAGTTAACTCTGATAACAACAACAAACCTTCAAAGGGACCATAAAAAACGTTGTGCTGCTTATAACTTGGATGAAGAATCACCAAGGCAGGAACTTTGTCGAAGCCATAACGAACCATGACATCCTTAGAGAAATCCTTTGCCACAGAAAACCATGCCTTCTTTTTATACTTGATGGCTAAGTCAGATATCACTGTCTCATTCAAGCCGAACCCTATATATATAGGAAAGTAAGTACCAGCTGCTTGGATGAAGTCAGTGATGGCAGAATCTGAGCTAAGAAGAGAGACATCAGGAGCAACGAATTTCTTCAGATAGCGAACAAGTAAATCTGCTTTCCTTGGCCCGTAATAGTCTACAGGAACACCATGCATAAACAGCTTGAGTGTAGGATATCCACTGCAAAATCAGCATTAAATTATATCAGCAATAACCAATTTCGTAAACCGAAACAAATCATGCCCATCCTAAAACTAAGCATAATAATATATTTCTTAGCTGCATAAAGGAAAACAAATAGATTTTAGTGACTCATATTTAGTAATTCAATTGGTTTTTACCTTAAACTTGAAGATTGTGACTTAGTTACAAAAATTGTAATCAACATTGGGAATTCAACAAACAAGCAAAGCTAAGAATGGCAATATATTTAAAATGAATGAATGAGTGGAATCAACAAATTGAATTTTAATGCAAGATAGAAAGAAAAGTGATAGGAGGTGACCCAATTTCGTATTTATGAGCAAGAGTGGTGAACTTGTCAGCATCTAGTTTAGCTATAACAACGGGTTCCTTAAATTCAGCAACAACTGGGGCGGCCTCATCTAACTGCAATCCAAGAAACATTCATAATTCATTCATAGGATTAGGATATTCTTCAACTTCAACATACAATTGAAATTTGAAAAGGTAATCACATTTTAAACTAGAAAAATACAATATGATCCAAAGGGTATAGTTGAATAAAGAGAGGGACACCTGGGGAGCAAGGCGTTTGCAGTGACCGCACCATGGGGCGTAGAAGTCGACGAGGATGTAATCAAAGGAAGAAATAGCTGAGTCAAAGTTGGATTCATCCAATTCTAACACTTTCCCATCAACCTTAAACTCATGATGATTCGCAGTCGCAGAATTTCCAGATTTGAAGATGCAGCATAAGAGCAGGCTCAAGAAAATCGTTAGAAAACGCATCTTCAAGTTTGGCATACGATTGTGATTATGAATAAATATAAATATTGAAGACAAGTCACAAGACCATTCTATTCTATTTCTATTGCTTTCTCCGTGGGCGGAGTAGTTCGTTTTTGTTAGTTGATACTTGATAGATATAACTAAATAAAAGGAAAAAGAAAAAAAGGCAAAACACTTTTATTTTCTTTTAAAAAAAATCCCCATAACTCGTTTTACCCAAGAAGGGCAAAAAAGTTTTCTTTTTTGGCTAGAAGTACTACTAGTATAAAGTTTTGATTTTGCATTATTAAAGTGAAGTTGTATGTTTGAAACTCATGTTACTTGGGAATAAGCTCCTCAATTTCAACCAGTCTTTGGACTCAGTAATCTACACAAAGCTCGTCCAACACTCCACCAAATCTGGTTGTTTGCTCCATGGAAAATTTGCCCATGTCCACATCATCAAATCTGCTTTCAAGCCATGCCTTTTTTTGCTTAACAATCTTTTGAATATGTATTGCAAAGCTGGTCAGATGGATGTAGCTCATCGACTGTTCGACACAATGTCTAAACCGAATCTCGTTTCGTATAATTCTTTGATTTCTGGTTATACGCAGTTGGCTGCTTTTGATCGAGCTATGCAAGTGTTTATGGAAGCTAGAAAAGCATGTTTAAAACTTGACAAGTTCACGTATGCGGGTGCTCTAAACGTGTGTGCTCAAACCGGGGATATTAAACTCGGGAAGTTGATTCATGGGTTGATTGCGGCAAACGGATTGGTTGACAACACATTTCTGACCAACTCTTTAATTGATATGTATTGCAAATGTGGATTTGTTGATCGGGCAAGGTTTTTGTTTGAGAATTCTAAGGAGTTAGATGAGGTTTCATGGAATACATTGATTGCATGTTATGTTGGTATGAACAAAAAGACAGAGATGTTGAACCTATTGGTAAGCATGCATAGAAACGGTTTGCGCTTGAATAGTTATACAATGGGAAGTGTCTTGAAGGCATGTTGTACTAACATTGATATTGGGATAATGTACGGGGAAATGCTTCATGGATGTATAATGAAACTTGGGTGGGATGTTGATATTGTTGTTGCAACGGCATTGCTTGATATGTATGCAAAAAAGGGAGAACTGAATCATGCTGTGAACATTTTTCAAACCGTGCCTAACTGCAATATTGTCATGTATAATGCCATGATATCCAGATTTATAGAAGCAGAAGATATTAGCAAGGAATGTGCAAATGGAGCCTGCAGCCTTTTCTCTGAAATACAAAGGCGAGGATTGAAGCCCTCAAAGTTTACATTCTCAAGCATGCTCAAAGCTTGTATTGCTGTTGAAGATATTGACTATGGCAAGCAAATTCACGCTCAAATATGCAAGCATAACTTGCAGTCTGATGAGTTCATTGGAGCTGCACTCATTGAACTGTATTCATTGATGGGATCAACTGAAGATGGTTTGAAATGTTTTAGGTCAACTGCCAAACTAGATATTGTGCTGTGGACATCCATGATTGCTGGCCATGTTCAGAATGGGCAAGTTGAAAGTGCATGGAATCTGTTCCATGAGCTGCTGGCATCTGGAATAAGGCCAGATGAGTTTATTATATCAAACATGCTGAGTGCTTGTGCAGATTTAGTAACAGCAAGGTTGGGTGAGCAGTTTCATGGGCATCTGATGAAAAGTGGCCTTGGGAATTTCAGAACTGTTCAAAACTCACAGATTTGCATGTATTCTAAATGTGGTGACATAGACTCTGCTGCTATGACATTTCGAGAGACCATGAATCCAGATTTGGTTTCTTGGTCGGTTATGATCAATGGCTATGCACAACATGGATATGCTAGGGATGCTTTGGACCTCTTTGAGTTGATGAAGGAGCATGGAATTGCACCAAATCATATTACATTCACAGGAGTTCTATTTGCTTGCAGTCATGCAGGGCTTGTTGAAGAAGGATTACGGTAAGTCAATGGAACACTTCCTTTAGTCATTTTAAGTGCATTTGTACATATGATGTGTGCATGTGAGGGGCCGTTGGGTTATTTCAAGACAAAGCTTCATGCTACCTAATAGTTACCGTGGAAAAATGTCAGTACCTAATGAAGAACTGGGGACTGAATTTGAATTTTATACAATAGCACTTCATTTCAAGGATGACAGATGACATGTAATTTTCTGCGTTTGTTTCCTAGTCTTAACTTGATCCTGTCTCTTACATAAGTGGTTCTGTTTGTCCTTTAATAGCTGCTGTGTTAGCAAGTCATTTGTTTGTTTTTATTCTTATATAACATTTGAGCAATTGCAGATACTTTGAAAGCATGAAGGCTTATGGTGTTGAAACCAATGTAGAACATTACTGCTGTGTTGTTGACCTCTTTGGGCGTGCTGGAAGGCTGGCAGAGGCAGAAAAGTATATCATCACCTCGGGTTTCAAGGATAATCCAGTAATGTGGCGAGCCTTGCTGAGTGCTTGTAGGGTTTATAAGGACGCAGTAACTGGGAAGCGTGTTGCAAGGAAACTAATTGAACTTGAACCCCAAGAGCCTTCATCTTATGTTCTTCTCTACAACATCTGTGCCGATGATGCAGTACAACCTTTGGCTGCAAGTGTCAGACAACTGATGCAACAACAAGGTGTTAAAAAGGAACCTGCTCTGAGTTGGATTTAGGTTCATTCATTTCTTGTGGGTGATATGATATCTCGCACTGATTCAGATAATAATTTATAAAAGATGAAAATGAATTTTGGAGGAGAATGAGATTTGGTTATGTAGCTGATACTTCTTCCTTCCAGTACCACTGAAGCAAAACCTAGAAGGGGCTCAAACTCGGTGTAAAAGTTCAGCAATGGTTAAGGGACTTGTAAGTTATAAGCTAGCTCCATTTATTAGAGTGATAAAATATTTAAGAGCCGAAGCTGTTATTATTATTTTAGAGGTGTATTGTAAATGAGAGAAATAATCCCCTTTGATCCATTTTTTTCCCTACTAGAACTAGAAGGTTTTAGCCAGGAAATGAAACATGAGAATTAGAGATGTGAGATACAAATTGACAAAAGGTGTTTGGACAAAACTCTCCTATCAATATTCTCAGCATAATTGTGCCAAAAAGGAAAAAGGGTTTGTAAGATCATCCGTTAAAGCTAATCCACTTAACGTCATTAAAGTTAGTTATACCTAAACCTAAACCTGTCAGCAAAGCAAATGTTGGCGGATTTGCTTGAAAATAAACATCTACTTCTTTGGTTTTATGTACAGACACAAAGATCCCTGTCCAAATTCTCAACAGAAACATCATGTTGCAGCAACAATGACTTTCAGCCTGCCCAAAGATTCTTTTGTCGCCGTATATGGATCTCAAGCTCAAATTTGCATCCAAAATTGTACTACAATATTTGCTTGGAGGGCCAATCTCATCTCATCGACTGGTGGATAATCTGAAAAATATCACCAACCACTCTGATAATATATTGGCTCAAGAAGATGGAATCTACCAGTCAGTTACTCCATCTTTACGCGCTTCGAATTTGTTTCCCTCATCCAATCAAGACATTCTTCAGCAGTCCCAGAAGGATGTGCCAGCTGCCATACAAGAGCCTTTTGTTGCTGCCAATGAAAGAAAATATTTGTTATATAACCTTCTCAAGGAACCAAGAAAAAGAAAAGGTAAAATTAGGGCAGCGAAAATGTCCTACCCATTCACTAACAAGCGGCCCTCCAACTTTAAGCTGCAAGATGTTCATGATATCCTTCCCATTAACCAATGGTTTTAAATCCCAAACTTTCTCAAGACCTGCATTCAAGCAAAAACTCAACATGAGATGCAACTGGCTACGAAAGATCGTTGGAATTTGGAAGATTAAGTAAAGTTGTTAAGGCAATTAAAAATGGAGATCTCACCTGTCCTCTTTATTGCTGTTAAGACAAGTCATATTGCTGTTTGATCAATATTTGAGCTAATTATATACAACATTTTGGAGTGTCTTGACATACACCTAAGAAACAAATCTAATTTATTCTTTTTCTTGCTTGATCGAAATAAAAGGGCAGTTGAAGGATATGAATAGTGATGCTGGGGGTAGTGATCATGGAGAATGGGTAGTGGTGTGAAATTAAAGGAAAGAAATATGAATCTCCATAAAAGATAGGGTTATTGTTTACGATATTGAATCAGAGCTTTTTCTTGGTTTAGCGAGTCATTTCTTGAAAGGGACAAAAAAAGAGAGAGAGAGGAAGTTTAGTGCCTTAGAGAAACAACTTATAATTACTATTTAGCAAGTTGTTTCCGTTGATTTAGCCTCAGATATCAAAATTTTAAAACTGATTCCAAAACAGATCTATCAGGGATGAAAGCGTCTTTAAAGCACTAAAGCCACAATATGAGTGTGTGTATTTGGTCATAAAATGATTGGTGTGTCAGCAACCAGCCATTAGGTCTAGTAACTGTTTCCTGCCAAACTGATCAGGGAACCAAGGAATATGAGAGAGAAACAAGGAGGCAGCACAGAAAACATGTTCACTATAGAAAGACGAACTAGCTTTATGTCAATGATATGAAATTCACATGAAAAATATGTCTACGAATAGGAGTTACTGAAAGGAATTAAGATAAATACTAAATAGGAGAACGAGATTATTGATACCTAATTTAATAATGGCATTCTCAATTGACACAAACAGGTCTTTTCTCTTATCCAGCTGGAAATGCCTGTTTATAATATCTCGAGTACAATCAATATCAGTGGGATATAGCAATGTCGACATCAACAATGCAACTCGCCAAAAATCTTTAATTTCCTTGAGCAAAAGCCCTGTCATGTAAGAACAAGAGATTAGCTGAAAACCCGAAAAAGAATGTTCATTGTCAAAAGGATTTTGAAATGAAAAGAAAATCAGCTGATATAGTAAAAGCCTGTAAAGCTGGTTCAAGATTTTGTCCTGGAAATAACTAACTATTGGAAAGAAAAAGTATCCTAAAAATCCACAACCAAAAGAAAACAACTATGCTTGCAGACAGCCAACAATTCCAACTCTAGCAAACATGTCCAACAGAATCTTTCTTGTGTGAGCACTCCAAGCATTTTTTGATGCTTTCTATTTATACAATAATGTGATTATTCATAAACATGACATGATTAACATTATCCACATAATATAACTCGAGATATCAATTCTCATGGGCCATGGCATGGTTGTGATGTAAGGTAAGAATTTGAAGAACTAACGAATTATCCTCAGAGGTCTATGTTTTAAAGAAAGAACAGATATGGATATCTTATAAATAGAAACCAAAATTGTATTAACTACATACCTGTCAGTACCCGCAGTTTTGAAGTAGCAGGAACATCAACAACTTCACTTCCCCAGTCAATCTGATTTACCTGTTTATCGTCATTTGACAATAGGGAAGGAATCAAGGATAAGAATTTCTCCAGTGACTTGTGGATGTTTATAACCTACAAAGAAAAGAAGAGTTGCATTAATGCTACAAAGAATAGAGTTCAATTTATACTGAAACAATCAAATGGGAAATGAAGAACATGTCAGAAATAAGGAGAATATAGATGTTAACTCACTGTATCAGCATCACTAGCTTTTCGTTTAAGGGAATCCCTGAAAATGTAGTTGACAGCAGGAATCTGCAGGCCAGTTGCAAAAGTTTGGCTTTTAAGCAGCATATCATAAACAAAATGGTTTTAAATAACAAAGCCAAGCAGGACTATAACACTTGATAAGCTTCACACAAGGAAGATTAGGGTAGGAACGGGAATGGTACCTTTTTAGCTTTTCGGTCCTTGTATGTTGCATTGCGCAACGGAAGAAATAAAGCAGAATACAAAGCCAGCCTTCCCTGCTCATCCTAAATTTCACATGCCATAATTTGTAAGCTAACAAGAGAACAAATAGCATTTAGGGAAAATAGGAAAAGACTCGAAAGTGCTCTGGAATGTGGAAAGTAGAAGCAACTTGAGAGATGAAAAAAATACAGCAAGAGTCAATACACACATCAAAGCTGCAGCCTTGAATAAGCTGAATAAGTCTCCATGTAGCATCCAAATAAGCAGCAGAAAGCCTAGATAATTGTAAAAGAAACAAAATATGAGCAGGAAACTTTGATGGAAATTTCAGAAAAAAAAAAAAATGCCCAATGCACAAAAGAAATTCTTCCTGCCTAAAAATAATACCTGGCTTCCACCCAAACCCCAAACCAATGACAGATAAAGAAAACACCAAAATCAAGCTATATTGCCCAAACACTTGCCAAATGGAAACATAGCAACTGCTAACATATGGGTGAATAACTTCTCTTGACACTGTACATTCCCTAAACTGACAAGGCAGCAACACTTAAACTTTTGAACTTTCAGTTGTTGAGGTCACATAGAAAATTCTAAATGCAGGATTTCACACAATAGAAGTCAAATAATACCAGCGAAGAATTAGAAAACATTGCCATGTTCACATAACATGTGGGTTCAAATAATAAAAAGAGAAAATGTGAAAACACACACTAGTCCAAATAGCAAGTTGCGTTGTTTCACTGCACTCCTCCAAATTGATCATCAAGAGCTACTTAGACATTTATGATTGGTTTTATTTGACTCCTATACTTTAATTAATAAAGTAAAGAACAAACTTGTATTGCAATAAAAGGGAAAAAAAATACTAAGCCTAGAACCTTTAGGATACAACGTGATTAAATTTACCACAAACCTATAGCATTCTTCTGGAATAGCAGGCTCAACATTCGGAGGGAGATTGAAGACAACCCAAAATAATGTCAAATCACAAATGTAGTCAATTGCTTTAACAGGTTGATTGCCAGAGATCATGAGATCAATCTGCATGGAAGATAAGCAGCATAGAAAAGAGAAAAGTAATTAGCTTAACAAGGTATGTTGAACAGAAGCAAATCGCCCTATGAACATGTTAACATGAACCTCAAAGCAATATAATAATATTCAGATAACCGGCAATCTAAGGCATGAGAATAACATACTTCTGTTCCAATACGCTCTCTGCTAATTTTATCTTCAAGAGCTTTTTTGACATCATCACGAGCAGCAGCTTTTTTTAATTCTTCATCCAGTATGAAATCAAATCTTGCACCTAATGGACAAAAAAGAAAGTCAAATAATGCATCTCTTTCAGAGTTCAGATTCACAGAGGTCACACAGAAAAAGGCTAACAATGCAGCCTTATTAGCTACAAGGCAGTTACTATAGCAAACGAAAGCACAGCATGCTTTCAAAGGCTCAGAATCCAAGTATTGCACACATTTTTCTTATTCTTATTGTCCTTTTCCTTTTAATAGACAGACCAGGCAGCCATTGGAAAAATATACTTAGTGCAAGTTCAAATAAGTTTACAACCAATCTACAACAGCTAAGAAAGTGGTATAACAGCTTGGTTATGTTATCTTGCTCTGCAACAGAACCAAATGGCCTGCTGGATTTGAGCAGGGGTTCATCAAGGAAACTAAAATCATTTTCCAAGTTGGTTATGGATGGATGCTCAAATCTCAAATCTCACCCAATTACTCCATATGCCACACATAGTATTAATCCATTAGTTACAGCTATAGGTAGCCTAGAAAGTCAGGTCAAGGGGCTCTCTCAAACATAGAAAGCAAACTCTAAAGTGAAAGAATCTTAGAGTGGTACACCGTCCATATTCATAGAATCATTGAATCAATCGATGAAGAATCCAATTCAAGCGAAAAGGGCTTCTAAGCCAATAAAATGAATGAAAGACTTATCCAACTAGCTAGCTAGCAAACTCCGAGTCTAAGAATCTGCATTTACTTTCTTTCGTCTTTCCATCTCGATCTCTCAAGCAAGGAATCCTACTCCCCTATTCCTTCACGAACCCGAAGCAATTCTAAGGCTTAAAGTGCTTTTGCTTATTTCTTTTTTCTGGGGAATATCATCTCAAGCTATTGACTCAACAGTGCGTATTTCTGCCTCTCCGAATGGAAGAATCAGCTTCGCACACTAACCAAGAAACCCACATCTCTCTCATCCACAGATAACTATGTACTGAAATTTGACAGCTTCATTAGTCTATTCCACCCAGTTCTGTATACACATTTTTGCCTTACTTTCTTGGCAATGTCACCTTGCCTTGTAAATACAACCAATGCCATTTATACGAAAAGCTCTCATTCAGCATTCTAACACTTATTTATAGTTTCTCTCTTTAAGAATTTGGAATTTCCATATACCAGCATCTTATATTCCACCTTACTTACAGAACCCTCACCATGCTCCCATCCCTCCCATTCCTAATCCTTTCATGTGCCCTTCATAATTTAAAAATGCAATGCTCAATAAACTTCATTTAAGGTGAAACATAGTACAAGAACAGCAAACGAGATACCTTCCATAATAAACTAGCAAAGGAACCTAAAAGAAAATACAAATACCAAAACGGATAGCTCTAAGAACACGTAGGGGATCATCCAAAAAAGTATCCTTTGGACGTAATGGAGTCACTATCCTTCCAAATTTTAGATCCTCAATCCCTGCAGTTATTAAATGGAAAGAATTAAAGGCGAAACACAAGTGCAAACTGCAAGTATGTCGAATAAGTAGATCCAAGAGAGAGAGAAAAAAATGTAATAAGCTCACCTCTGTTAGTAAAGTCTTCCACTAAGTTGGTATTAATATTGTAGAACAAGCTGACAAATGAAAAGTCAACCCCATTAATAACATATGCTCAACAAATGATATCAATGAAGATATGACAACGAAACTATGCCCACAGTATATTATTAATGCTTTTATTAAACACATATGTAGAACCATAGTGCCAATTGCCTAGTTATGATATATGGTTTACAGCAAAGAACGGTACCTATTAATTGTTAAGTCCCTTCTATATGCATCCTCCTTAGCAGTGCCAAATCTCTGCATCAAGAAAATGAGTGAACATTGAAACTTATAAATGCAACACTTAGGTAGCATCATTTTTGAGATAGAGTATATGACCGTACAACTATGTAAGAATGGCATAAACTAGTTAAAGTTAATCAAAAATTCATATGGTATCTCTTCTTACGACATGAAATCGTCTTTTAGTGGGTTCATTTACTTTATAAGAAAATCTATACTATTAACAAAGCCAGCCTTTAAGCTCACCGTCATGAGTTAAACTCAGCACCGACTTGGTTAAAGTCTAAAAACCAAGAGGTAAAAAAATATTAATATAATATAAAGGATTAAAAAATAAATTCCTTGCAAAAAATTCAGTCTTGTTTATTAAAAAAGAAAGAAACTCCTATCTAAAAAAACGACCCACTACCAATTTAAAGAACTATCTTCTCTTTGATGTTTTCACACACATACCAAGTGTGTCGAAATTCTAGTAATCACCCCAAAACATATTTCTCTAAAAACTAGCTACATAACCATTTCAATAAATATTCTCAGAACGAACAGCTAACACAACCAAATCCTCAAAGAGAATAACCATAAAATATCTAATGCCACAAAAAAAATTTAAACATGATCAGATATTCTCCAGAAGAAAAAAAAAGGAGCAAAAGACCAACAATTGTATAGAAAATTAAAGATAAGAAATTGGTTTACCATTTCAGTAGGGATGCGGCTATTCTCACTATAATCTTCAGACCTTAAGTTCACAAAATCAATCCATAAATCAAAAAGGCGCATTCTTGCTGTTTGTAAGTGCTTAGATTGCTCAGGATTACTGCAAAATTAAATTAGACACGTGATGTATAATGGCCATAAATTGTATAGCAGAAGTTTTTAGGAAAAGCCAATGAAGACAAGGAGCTTCAGGAAAAATTGCACACTATTATCGATAGCCAAATGCTGTCCAGGTGAATATAAAAAAATAAAATAAAATAAAAAGAAGAAGAAGAAGGAAGCAAGTTAATGACATAAAAGATAAGAATACATGCTCTATTTCCTTGGCTACTTAAAACAGCAAAAGGAAGTCATTTTCAATGTGAAATAATTGGTGTACCTCTGAATGACAGCAATCCCCCTTGGCTCCTCCCCCACGGATGACAAGTATTCCTTAACCTTTTCAGCAAATTCACTGCCGACCATATTGTCAAGTGCAATATCAATGTCATAGCATTCTTTTCCAAGAAGCTGCAAAGGAAATAAAACCTAAAATAAGGTACATGATACTAAAAGGATATATAGATCATCACAAGCTATCTATAAACCAATCATACAGATATTGAACGCAACTTATGCTTCAGTGAAATGATATTCTCAATAGCTAAAGATACAATAAAGTTTTTTTTTTTTAAAGGTTGAACTGAACTTAACGCTATGAATTTTCACCAAAAGCATATTTGTGATATAGCAAACACTTGTTTTTGCATTCCCACCCCTTTAACTTCTTCCAATTTAATCCCTCCCCTTGCTCATCATAATGGCAGTTCTTACCCTCCATTATTTGGGGCTAATTCACTTTTACAAATTCTAGTTACCTGCAGTCAATTGATAATAATACTCTATGCTCTGCTTATCATGAATTGAATCTATTTCTTAACCTACAGCATTTCATTAGAAGATTTTAATTCCAAATGTTCGTTAAGAAACAACCAATTATTTTAATACAATTTATGATTGTAGTGAAAATATTTTATATATATATATATATATATATATATATCTGCATAGAAGTACCTTCAGCTATGAAGAAACAGAATCCCAATTATATAAATCATATAAACAATTTGATATCGATCGTATTTTTCTCCAACGATTTAGTACTTCATCAATTGGAATTTCTTCATGCCAGAAAACTTTTGAAAAAATTCCCAATTTTCGTCTACCAGTAATCGTTTTTCCGTTACACTGAAATTACTCAAACAAGCCATAAAAAAATATATAGCTTTCAACTTCAAATACAGGGGAAAAAAAAGAATTGGAAAATTAAAAAGGTCACCTTATCGCGGACCCATCCACCAGCAACTCGAAGCTGAGTTTGGAGATTGAAGTGGCGAAGAGTGCTCAAAAGCCTATCGAAAATCTTCTTCTCCGTCTCCGTCAACTCAATCTGCTCCTTCACTTGAACGGACGCGACAGTGGACATGGCTACTCCTCGGCGGCAATGAAACGGCGGTCTGGTTTTAGGAGTTAGGGTGAGAGGTGTAGGTTTTGAGGTAAAGGAAAAGTTTCGAAACAGTAAAGAGTGGGCAGGAATGGGTAGAGAGAGGGATTGAAGGCAAAGAGACGCCTCTGCCTTGAGGTTTATGGCCTTGTTCAAAGAGAGTGGTAGTCGAAGTCGCATGCCGAAAATTAATAAGCCTTTTAAATTTTAATTACAAGTCGCATGCCTAAAACTAACGTAATGACTAGTGAGGGTTTTTTTTTTTTTTTTTCATGGTTTAATTGGGAAAGTAGAAACGCAGAGTTTTGAGTAGTTCATGAATGATGATGATGATATGATGATACCTCTTATGAATGCAACAAGATTGATATAGTGTTATCAGATTCGGACCGGCTCGGCCAGCTCCATCGAGACCCTAAGGCCTTATCGGTCTGGACTCTAGAGACCCTCTCACATGTTGCCTTTGTGAACCGATCAAAACTTGGAATCAATTCAGCTGTAAAATCCGAAGAAAAAAAATCATCGGAATTCGGGTTTCAAAACTGTCGTAACGTATAAATCGCGAGACTTATGCGCTAGATGCATTGGAAAGGAGTCGCGATCAAATTTTTTTATCTAGGTGTTATTGGCCAACTAAATTTAATTAATCATTGTAATGTTTCTTAATGTTGAATTAAATTCATTAATAATGATTAAACATTGGTTTTTGTTACCAAATTTTGGACTCGGGGGTTCGATTACGTGTAGGGAAGGTATTAGCACCCCTACAATGCCTGTCAAAATGACAGTACCATCCTAATTAAACATTAGCCATAACCTTAATTATATATATATACTAACTATACTATATATTATTTTTAACTACCATGGAAATTACTAAAAGGCCAAATAGAGGATTAATGTGGTGCCACATTTTGGCTATTTTTGGTCTTTTCTCACTTTTCGGATGACTAAAAAGCCCCTCTATGAGTTTCCCCCATTCCTTTTCCTTCTACCCTTTTTTGTAATTACACATTTCCCTTCCTTAATTGTTTTTAATTAATGTTTAAGACTTTTAATTAATTGCTTCTAAACCCTAAACCCTTAATTACTTTTAATTAATGTTTCTCTCGCTATTTCTTTTTTCCTCTCACCAACTCAATTGCTGCTTCCTTTCAAGTCCTCGATGCTGATCAATCTTAAGATTTGCCAAAAATCAAACCTTTCTATCACTCCCCTCTGTTTTCACCTTTATATCTTTTTCCTCTTTCTTCTCCGTCTCTATCCCTTCAACATGGACCGTTCAATATTTTTCCCCTTCTGAATTAAAATCACCCTTTATTTAAGGTGAGTATTATTATCCAATTAACAACATATTTTATTACCTCTTTGCACTTCCTATTACTTACAAATAAAAACATGTTCTTGACCTTCTTAATTTTGCATGTCTAAAAGGTTAGCTTACAAAGATTTATACCAGAGACATAATTAAAACTAATCCATTTAAATTGCATTTTTACTGCAACCTTATATAATTCAATCAATTAATCAATCAAGCATCACTCTAAAACAAAAAATGTTCTTGCCCTTATATAATTGATTATATTAATATCCTTATTCAATCAGTTAATCAAGCACCACTCTAAAATAAAGAACGCCCGTAGCGCCAGCGAGCACGGGCTAATATAACTTGTTACTTTTAATCCTTTAAATTCATGATTGTTAAATTTATCCTTTTAATTGTCTTCACTTTATTTCAAATCTAATTTTTAGTCTTTGAATTTTGATTATATCTTTATATGTTTATATCTCAATTTACAATTGAGGGTAAATTGGTCTTTGCATAAAGTAAATTAAGAAGAGTGGTCAGGATTTAATCCGAAATCTTGATGAAACTTAGTTTCTGCATCACCCTGATTCTATCAAAATTAGGAAAAATCTTACAATTAATTAGATATGGGCTAAAATTAATAATTAAATTAATTAGTAATAATTATTTTTGGAATAATTATTATTAATTCCTCCTTGTATGTCGCCCCTACCTATGAGTGTGGTTTGACAGGTCTCAAGGGAGCAGCTTCCTTAGATACTGCAGCCTGATAATGCAGGCAGAAAGTAAGGAAGGGAGTTGTATGCTACCTGACCATGCACGTGGGAAAAATTATCATGGAATAAAATTATCTAAGTCTTTCCCATACCCAGGGAAGGCCGTCCTCGTCATAAGAAGCAATCTCCTCACCCCATGCACTGAGGAGGCAAAGGGCAAGAGTTCGTCAGCAAGTGAAACACTCATTGAATTAAGGGAGGCATGGGATTTTATCACTCATACCCGTTACACGTGATCACCCTAGCACAGTGGTCAGGCCGCCCAGCTAGTAGTACTTCCCCGGGAGGCAAATTTGCATTTTGTTCATTTAAGGACAAAAAGGCGAAATCCAGGAAATTGAGCTAGCTAGGGGGTGCGGCTCCACAGGGGGTTTTACCATGATGATCCTTGGGTCACATAGGTCATCCTGGCTAAATTTCATCTCAAACAGACTTAGGATGAAAAACTTATGCTAGTTTTTCAGTTAAGGACAGTTTGGGGTGACAAACCAACTTCTCTATGATAGAGAGTTCGGTTTTACTTAGATTTTTCTCATAGCTTTATGGAGATAATCTAAGCCTACTGGTGGAAAATTAGCTTCATTGGATTTAGAATGAAAAACTTATGCTAGTTTTTCATTTCACAATCTCATATCTTTTTCTTAGTGTAATCATTATTAGAGACTATCTTTTTCCTCATGATAATATCGTTTCTCAACAAACCAAGCTAATCTAGAAAGGTTAATGTCCAGCCTAATGCATCATAACATAGAAAAGGAGGCCATAGAAAAACAGAATACAATAAAAGGATAGGAAGAATCAAAATAAAGAGGCAGAACACAGAGGCAGTAGAACAACAAAGGCACATAATGCAGAAGGCAAGATTACTAAACAACCGAAACCATAACAATGAACACACATAAATTTAACACAGAAACCATCGCAATCAACACCCATAAATTTAACACATTCATCGAGACAACTTTCCAATGTTGAGATTGAGCCCAAATAGTAGCAGTTGAAAGATAATTCCTACACCAAAGAGCTATACTTCAAAGAGCTATTACAACATGATTTTAGCAGGGGAAGAAACGATGTTTGGAACAATAATCCCAAAATTAGAATCTTTGGAATCAGTAAAAAACAAAAAAATTGGAAAACTCAAAATCAGAGAAATACCTCTGAAACAGTATTCACAAATTGGAGACGATAAAAAAGGGGAACAAAACACCGAAAAACGATGGGCAAGAGACGAACCCATAAAGTAGCAAAACTTAGAATCGTAATGGAAGGGGAAAAAGAGTTAGCCATGAGAACAAATAAACAAAAATATAAAGAGAAAACCGGTCAGAGATGGAAATCGCTCACCTCAACAGGAAAATGTAGGCTCATCTCCGAGACAACAATGGGGAAAGAAAGAGGAAACAAATCAAAGCAAAAACACATAAACATTATGCTACAAATCAAAAGCAAAAAAGAAAAAAAAAGGGGAGAAGAACAAACCCCAAGGCAAATAGAAGGTTGAGACTTAAGAGTCGCTCGTTGGAGAGCAACCCGCCACCAGTCTATCCGCCTGCTTCTCTTCCTATTCCCCTCCTCCCTGTTCTTCCCTCTCCTTCGACATCTCTGCCTAGCCTCTCTCCCAACCCACCTCACTCAAAACGGCAAACCATTAGACTCCCTCTAGATATCTCTATTTTCTCTGTCCAAAAGATCTGAAAAATGGAAGAGAATATTCAAACTTCAAAGACGTGCACATCTACTTTTTTATTCTCCCCCTCTCTAATCCAGCCTAATTCATCAGAATCCAAGGACAAATGTCTCAAAAATAAACCTGTGACATAAGTCATGCATGCAGGGCACCACGTTATTTTCTTTTCTTTTGTGTTTTTTGAATTCTAAGGAGATGTGTTTGAATTCTAGCCTAAGGGATTGCATTTCTTGGATGGGTTTGATATCCAATTGGCCCATATTTAGTGGCACTTACCAAAGGTTAATTGCCCTTAAACAACCACTTCTGGGGTATCTAAACATTTTCATTTATAGGGAATTCAATCTTACATCTTACTAGCTCGCCATATTCCAATACCATAAAATGATTTCTCAAATGTTGATGTTGGCAATAATTTGATAAATAGATGTACAAGATTGTTAGTGGAGTGAATCTATTTAACATCAATTTGTCGACTTTTTTGGAGTTCATGAGTACATAAAATTTTCGGCGAGTTGTGCTTGGTCTTATTACCCTTGATATATTCACCCTTGACTTATGCAATACAAGTAACATTATTCTCATAAATTATAATGGGAGAATTTATAAGTGATCTTAATCTACAAGCCCTTTAGATATATGCTATAACAAATCTTAACTGAACGCACTCTCTTCCGGTCTCATAGAGGGAGATAATCTCAGAGTGGTTGGAAGATTTAGCTACTAGTTTTTGTTTAGTAGAATGTCGAGAAGTTGTTGTATCGTTATAACGAAACAGGTAACCGGTTTGAGAGCGAGTTTTATGCGGATCAGACTGATACTCCACATTAGCATATCTACTAAACCAAAATTAGTAGTTTTCTTAAAATAACCCCAAAACTATGGTACATTGGAGATGATAGAAAATATTCTTAACAATATCTCCGTGTTTAGAACTAAAATAAGCCAACAAATTTACCGCAAAATGCAATATCAGGTCGCATGTATTGTGCCAAATACATTAATCCCCCTGATAGCATTGAGGTATGGTACTTCAGGACCAAACATATCCTCAACAGTTTGTTCAGGACAAAACATGTCCATTTGGGGATCATGGGACCTTATAACCTTAGGGGTTCTTAAAGTATATCTTGCTTTATGACCAAGGCATAATTTTGGTTTTACCCAAATCTTCAAACTCCTTTTTCAAATAGTTAGCAGTTTGGGGTAACTCATTAGGAGTTCCAATCACATTTATATCGTCGACATAAACTGCTACTATAACAAATCCAGATTCCGATTTCTTAATAAACACATATGGGTAGATGGGATCTTTTATACTTTTCCTTAATAGGTACACGCTTAAGCGTTGATACCATATGTGACTGGATTGCTTCAACCATAAAAAGATCTTTTGCAACTTTTGAGAATAAGTTGCGGGTAAGTGTATTCTTCAGGCATTTTAAATCCCTCAATAATATAAATATCGGAATGTATGCTTCAGGCATATTGTATCCTTTGAACCATAAGTATGTCATCACAATGTTCTTATAACATGTTTCTAACTTTATAAAGAAATGAAAGGTAGTTGTATTCATCACAAGTGAATACATTTCATTATAATCAACCCCAGTTCTCTAAGTGAACCCTTGGGCTATAGGTTGGGTTTTATACCTCACGGCCTTATCTTCCTCATTTCATTTCCATACAAATACCCATTTCAATCCAATGGGTTTGAGTCCAAAGACACCATTCTTTGGCAAGGAAAGCCAACTCAAGCTTGGTTGCTTGAAGCAACCAGCTTCCTCTCATTCAGGCCAATATTGCCTTTGATGACATTTGGTTATAAACCGAGGTCCATTATCATCGTTTATAATTTCATGAGCGATTTAGAGAGCGAACGCATCGTCGATGATTATTTACAATGGAAATTCTAGTATTCCTGGGGTCGGTGATCTTTTCATGGGTTTGTGCCACTACAAGGGCAATGTGCTCATGAATTGTGCCTCTTCAGGAGCAATTTTATTCAGAATTTTGCTCTCTCTATTTTATGCCATATCAGGGGCAACTTGGTTTCCTCAACAAAGACCAATATGCTCTTCTGGAGCAGATTCTAATTTTCTCCTCCTTCTTTTTGGAGGAACTATATATTTTGATCCCATCGGATTTCCATGCTCCAGGCATGGTCACTTTGATCCGTCATGTTCTCCAAGAATATTTATGTCGGCTAGAACATTCACACCTGAAAATTTGTAACTTTAACAGTCTGATGAAATAGATTTGGGCAACTTGATTGCAATAACTTACAAATGGATCAAATTTTGCACCTTTCACATTCATGTATTATTGGATCTTAATGAGACAATCTTTTTCTATAAGAAAACTTCAAGTTTTCACGCTATCCATCTTTGGAAGCCTTTGTTTTCCCACATGATGAGAACACAGTCTCATGATAATCCGCGAATTTCGCGGTAAATAAATTACCCGTCAATGGTTCAAATAACCTAAAAATGGACGGTGAATCAAACCCAACACAAATGCCCATACGTCGTTGGGGACCCATTTTAATCTTTTGCGGTGGTGCTGCAAGCACTTGAACAGCGCAAACAAGGGTGCAAATATGTGAAATGTCCAGCTCATGGCCTAAGACTAATTGAAGGAGGAAAATCTATGACTGAAAGGACATTGATTTTCAATGACGTGGAGCTCAACACACATATATTTCTCCTTCAAGGAGACCAAATAAATATCAACAAAATGTTTATTCGTAAGACAAGTACGTGGCCAATGTTCAGTCATTCAATAGGCTTCTGGCCCTTTTTGGTACCCCATCTGGTATCCAGGGCTTTGTCCTGACTAATCTGGATCCAACCCGAGTTACGCACCTGGCTATGGTGGGTGAGTCTACCAATGGAGGCAGTTGCGTACGTAAGGTCTCGAACCTGAGACCTGCTTAAGCTGGAACAAGCCGCTTACCACTTAATCTAACCCCTTGTTGGTAGGTTTCTGGCCCTAAGACTTATAGAGCAGTATCTTTCAATTCTCATGAGAATAATATATACAAGTTATATTAGCCCGCGCTGGCGCTACGGGCGTTTTTGATTTTAGAGTAGTACTTGATTAACTGATTGAATAAGGATATTAATATAATCAATTATATAAGGGCCAAAAATATTTTTTTGTTCTAGAGTGGTGCTTGATTGATTAATTGATTGAATTATATATGGTTGCAGTAAAAATGTAATTATTTAAATGGATTAGTTTCAATATTTTTACCATTCTGAATTAAATGCATTTGGTCTGGTGGTAGAGTACTGGACTCTTAGTTCTAGCCTACCTAAACCATGGGGTCTTAGGTTCAACTCTCACGGAATGTGAGTTTATTTGTAATTTGTTTATTTATGTATTTGGTAGGTAGGTAGTTTACTTATGGGCATAGAGATTTATTTGAATTGTAATGAGATTTCACTGGGTTTATTTGTTGGCTCATAGATTAGCGTTTCAGTAATGTACTAATCATGTAGCGGTGTGTACGGGTCTTTCTGTGCGTTTGTAATCCCAAATCAAGAAATGAAAATGATTTTTTCCTTAAAAAAAAAACTTAGAACATGTTTTTTTTTAGTAAGTAATAGGAAGTGCAAAGAAGTAATAAAATATGTTGTTAATTGGATAATAATACTCACATTGAACAAATGGTGGTTTTAATTCAGAATGGTAAAAATATTGAACGGCTCATGTTGAAAGGATGGAGACGAAGAAAAATGATAGGAAAGAGATATGAAGGTGAAAATAGAGGGGAGTGATGGAAAAGTTTGATTTTTGGCAAACTTGAAGATTGATCAGAACTGAGGTATTGAAAGGAAGCAGCAACTGAGTTGGTGAGAGGAAATAAGAAAACAGCGAGAGAAACATTAATTAAAAGTAATTAAGGGTTTAGAGTTTAGAAGCAATTAATTAAAAGCATTAAACATTAATTAAAAACAATTAAGGAAGGGAGATGTGTACATTAATTAAAAGTAATTAAGGGTTTAGAGTTTAGAAGCAATTAATTAAAAGCATTAAACATTAATTAAAAACAATTAAGGAAGGGAGATGTGTAATTACGAAAAATGGTAGAAGGAAAAGGAATGGAGGGAACTCATAGAGGGGCTTTTTAGTCACCGAAAAGTGTGAAAAGACAAAAAATGGCCAAAAGGAGGCACCACATTAATCCTCAATTTGGCCTTTTAGTAATTTCCTATGTAGTTAAAAATAATACTCCCTCTGTCCCTTTTTATAAGTCCCCTTCTAGAAGCTTTTTTTGTCCCAAAATATAAGTCCCCTTTCTAAACCCAATGCATATTTAAAAGTTATTTCCAAAACTAACCTTGAAAGTGGTAGGGTAGTGAGAAGGAGGAGAGAGAATGAGTGAGAGAAAGAGAATATGGGTAAAAATATAAAAACAAAATAAAAGTACATAAAAGTTTGGATTATAACTAACTTTCTTAATCTTGATGATATAGTTAAAAAAGACTTATATAATGGGACATAGGGAGTATATAGTATATATATGTGCTCAAAGCCTCAACAAGGGCATAATAAATATGGTTCATGGCCTCCATAATGGCCCATAGCAATTATTTTCAATATGTTTATGGCCTCTATAACAGCACATGAGCTTCTGGCTCACAAAAATTACACATGTAATTAAAGCACAATGACAACTTCAGGTGTCAAATATTATAAAATCCATATGACAACTTCTGGTCTCAAATGCTATAAAATATTTGCAACAGGTTTTGTATAGGGAATGATCCGATATGACAACTTCAGGTGTCACTTGTGATTTTAATATCATTCAATTTAAATTTAATATAAGGGGGATAGCCTCAAAATTAATATGACAACTTTGGTGTCAAAAGTATTATAGAAATTTACAATAATTCAAAATAATCCTAACCTCAACGTGACAACTTCCAGTGTCAAATAATTTAAATTAATTATTTATTATGATAACTTCTGGTATCCAAAAATAATTCAACGTGACAACTTTTGGTGTTAATAAATTTATCAAAAGAAAAAAGAATGGAGTAGGAGAAGAAGTAGAAGTAGATGAACAATTTAAACATGTATAGAAATTGAATCTTCAAAAATAAGAGATCAAACCTTTAAACGGAAGATCAAACTTCAAACCTTATTTGGTCGAGTTTTCGTACTGATAACGTGTTGTGAAATGATGAAGGCTAGATTATCTCCACTAGAATAATAAGAACTAAAGAGAAGAGAGAACGCTAAATTTAACGTGGTTCAGCCAATAATGTGCCTATATCCGCGGATACTACTAGATAATATTTCAGTATATGAAAGAGAAAATACAATAGAAAGAATTAAGTTTATGGGAAGAGATTGTATGAAAGAGCTTTTGATAATTGCTCTTGATTTTGGGGGTTTCGAATTGCCTTTGAAAATACTATAACTTCCTTCTATGTATAGGAAATGGAAGGCCTTCATTCAAGT
>AWWV01008863.1:0-12307 GCA_001974805.1 Corchorus capsularis
TTGTAAGTTTGGTATGGCTTCTGACCTGGTTTTCTAATTTCTTAATACATTTGGGCTTTTCATACTTTTAGACATTTGGGCTTAGTTTAGCTTTAAAATCTAATTTCATTATTCATTTAGTAGTTCAATTTAAATTGCTAATGAATTGATAAAATTAAAAAGGAAAGGATTAGGTCTTGGAAAATCATGAGCAAAATTTGGCCTTTAGTCTATGATTTGTGAGGAGGTTTAATTCAAGTTAAGTCCTTAGCTTTTTTAATTAAGTAAATAATTTAGGTTGTGAATATTTTTAGGGAAAATGAAAAGTATTAGTTAAGCATTCACATTCATGTTTATTTTTCATAAATTGTTGCAAGTTATTATGTTCATTTGAGATCATTTAAAGTGACTCCTGTGATGGGAAAGGCGGACGGCTCATTCAAGCGTGTCTGAGTTTGCTCGCCTTCTCCCCGGAGGGCTTGGAAATAGCCCGGAGACCGTTTACCATTTATTACGAGGCGATCAAAGGCGACTCCTCGTATAATTAATGGGTAATTAAGATTGAAATCGGATTTCCATGCATCGTGTTCATCCATGCCTTTCAAGACTAAATCTAGTGATTAATCAAAGATTAAAAGTACAAAAGAAAAATAGATCAAGATTCAAGAAGTAAGAGAAGGTGAATCAGTAATAAGTAACTTAATTCAGGGCAATTAAGTAAGTCAGTGAATAACTTAATTCAGGGTAATTAAGTAAGTCAGCAACTTAATTCAGGGTAATTAAGTAAGTAATAGGTAACTTAACTCAGGGTAATTAAGTTAGTAAGTAGCTTAATTCAGGGTAATTAAGTAGAGTCAGTTAGTAACTTAGTTCAGGGAAATTAAGCAAGGCAGTAACTTAATTCAGGGTAATTAAGTAATTTAGTAATCAACTTAATTCAGGGTGATTAAGCAAGTCAGTAATCAACTTAGTTCAGGGTAATTAACTGAGTCAGTAATCAACCTTAATTCAAGGTAATTAAGTAGTTCAATGAGTAACTTAATTCAGGGTAATAAAGTAAGTCAGTTAGTAACTTAATTCAGGGTAATTAAGTGAGTCAGTTAGTAACTTAATTCAGGGTAATTAATTGAGTCAGTTAGCAACTTAATTCAGGGTAATTAAGTCAGTCAGTAATTAACTTAATTCAGGGTGATTAAGTAATTCAATTATTACTTTAATTCAGGGTAATTAAGTAATTTAGTAATCAACTTAATTTAGGGTAATTAAGTCAGTAAATAGCTTAATTCAGGGTAATTAAGTAAGTCAATAAGTAACTTAATTCAGGGTAATTAAGTCAGTAAATAGCTTAATTCAAGGTAATTAAGCAAGTCAGTTAGTAACTTAATTCAGGGTAATTAAGTAAGTCAATAAGTAACTTAATTCAGGGTAATTAAGTAAGTCATTGATCGACTTAATTCAGGGTAATTAAGTTTAGTAAGTAGCAAAGATTAGGGAAAATAAATTGGCTTTAGTTCAGGGTAATTGAGTCAGTTAAGAATCAAAGAAAGATAATCAGTAATAAGGGTTTAATTCAGGGAAATTGAGTCAGTTAACAAAATAAAAAAAAGAAAGAATAGAAAACCCTTTTCGAAAATTAAAAAGAGTTTGTGCTTGCATTTGTTCTCTTTGGTTTTTCGAAAGACAAAAATCAATTAATCAAAAAGAGTCTTTCTCTCAAAGTTTTTCAAAAGAAGGGAAAATTCCCGACAAATAACAGTTTTCAAGAAAAATAATTGTTTTAATGGTAAGTTTTAAAGAAAATCCTCATCATGAGGAGTCCAAAAAGAGAACCAAATAGAAAATGGGAAAGTTCCCAACATTCCTATTTCGAAAATTCAAAACCCATTTAATAGAAACCCACAGTAGTTCTAAACTAGTCAGTGTCGTCTTTTGACGGGCGTTGTGGGGGTGCTAATCCTTCCCCATGCGTACCCGACTCCCGGACCATAGAATCTCTGGTTAAGTAGACCTTATTAGGTTTAGTGTTACCTTTGCCGAGCATAGGTGAATATTAGACTTAATAATTTGGTAGGTGGCTAATCACACCTAGGTTAAAAAAGATTAGTGGCGACTTTTAGAACTCAGTAAAGGGGTAGGATTCCTCCTTTTAGTTTGTAAGTCGTTCAACGGTAAGGGTTCGGCATCCCCCCCCCCCCCCGGACCCGGACGTTGCGATAGTTTGGCGACTCCACTGGGGACTGGTTAGAGAGTCAAACTGAATACTAGTTTAGAGTTGATTAGGGTTTCCAGATTTGGGTTGTGTGCTTGCATTTTCTTGTTTATTCATGCCTGTTTATCATTGTTTATTTTTGCCTATCTTTATGCTCTTTATGCTTATATGCTTTCATATTCTTGTATATATTCTGCCTAACGTGTCTTGCATTATTTCTTTTCTTGGGGGTAGTTTAGTAATTTGGGTTAGGAGTTGTTGGCAAAGGTTTGTATGTTCCTTCACACGTGCAATAAATAACTTGCATTTTCATTTTGCATGAGCTTATACCGGAGCTCTATCCCTTTAGGAGGAAGTAAAGTAGCTAACCTTCGTGTGACAATCGTCTCCGTGCGGGTTTTGCCAAATACTTCCACTCAGTCTGGACCTTACTAGCCTAGAGTGGGCGACAGTAAGGACGGTCTGGGAACCTTTAGATCCAGTGTGAAGCCTCACCCAGCATGTAGGTTCCTCGAGAGATATCCAGCCTAGTTAGAGCCAATCTCGTGAGGATAAACCTTAGTACACAGAAGGAACACTCCTTTCATCTGCTATCGTGTTTTTTTTTTCAAAAACTGGATTGTAGAGTGAGCAATTGCATTGCTCACAATAGGCGGACTAACCTGCCCTAAACAGGCTTATAATTAGAAAGTTTTTCAAGGAAAATGTTTTCATCAATAAAAGCAGGGGCATGATTTCTCCTTAATTTTCAGTTATCCACTCGTATTTATGTTGAATTACTAACTAATCTTTCTTTGTTGTTTTCAAATTGGATGCATCTATACAACTCTTTTGTTTTGCAGGTTGCGTTTCATATCTTCGTAAGCATAGTCAAGCATGCATGTTCGTGCATTTATTCATCAACACAGTTTGCCATGTCATGCGTCTTTTTCATGCATACAATATTTGCATTTTACATTTCCATGTGCATTTTTAAGAGTTGTCAAGCCATCATGCATTCACTGGTATATATGATCATGCATACATTATGCATTAGACACCCACTTGCATATAGGGCGCATCTATCATGCATCGCCATCAGTACTATTTAATAGATGCACTTTGTACAATTAGATAGTTCATATAGATCATTGGTAAATGCTACATGTTTTCCACTTGCTTCATTGGAGTCTAACATTGCCAGGGGAATACATAAGAGGCCTAAGTGTACCGATCGGGATTGAGTCAGAGGTTGGCTGACCTAATGAAGCACATTGTCAAGCTGATGGTGAGGTTTGGAGATGCAAAATGAAAGCTTCTCTCCTCACACACTGATCATGTCGTCTATGACCATAAAAATAATCCTCACAATTAACTAACTACAATAGCTAGGGCAAGTAGGGGTCGAATCCCACAGAGAAGGGTTATGTGATGAACAATAAAAAGATAGAAAGATCTTTTCCAAAAATCAAACAGAAAACAGGGGATTGTAAATAACAATTATAAAGTAAACAATTAAACTAAAAATCAAAGCAAAGCAAATCTAAATCTAAATCTAAAGCAGAATTAATAAAGCAAACAATAATTATAAAGCATACTTCTTCACCAGTGGTATCATTCAATCAAATTAGCTATGGATCCTCGATTTAAAAGCAGAATTTCGCATCTTATTCTTGACTGACAACTGATATAGGTTTCCCAACATGTATTTTAGATAAGAGGCCGATTAAAGCTGCAGTTATCCCTATTATTCCTTCAGCAATCGATTATTTTCTTAGGGCTTAAAGATCACTTGAGAACAAAGCATTAAGAACAGTTAATTTTACACACATGCCTACAAAGTAGAACCATACGAAGAGAAATTTCTCGCCCTCCGGTAGACAAATACCCATTAAGCAGCGATTAAATAAACCTAATTTGCTACATACAATCAAACTTGAGTGATTAATTCTAAGCCTGATCTAGCCATAGATCTTCCTCTTACATCGTTAGTGGCCACATAATTCAGATAAGATTCAGAATCATAAAATTAAGACAGGGTTTTGACTACTATCATCAAGAACTTAACACAAAATAATAAGTATAGAAATCTCACCATAATCAATTGATTTAATTCACCAAAGGATCAGAAGTATTAAAGATTTAGCTACTAATGGATTCAGGAAAATCCATGAGAGGCATAAGAATACTTACAGGACTGGGGAGGAACGATTCTCCTCCTTGAAACCCTAGGGACGTCGCACCCCTCTATGGCTAGAGAGGGTGTCGACTTCTTCCTCTTCTAGAACTAGAGAAAAACCTAAAAACTAAAGAAAGGTAGAAAAAGAGAATTATCTAAATCTATGATGTGTAAAAGTATGTGTAAGTGTGTGATTTGTAATACAGGAGGTGGCTATTTATAGTGGAGAAATAGGGTAGGACGGTTTAGCCTTTTCTTGGTCTCCAAGTAGGATTAGGTGTCATCCTAGAGTAGACTCCAAGTTAGATGAGGACTCTAGAATTTTCTGGAATTTGGTAGCAACTTCGACGTCGATTTCGGGCTTGAAGATAGCATATCTGGGCTTTGAACTTCAAAAGAAAGTTGAAGAGCTCGGAGTTAGCTTTCCAACGGCTACTCATGGGCTTAAAACGGACATCTGAGAAGAAAGTTATGGTCTTTCTACGAAGACTGGGCTGAAACCGAGCTTATATCGCAAATCTGCGGGATTATTGCGGGATTTGGATATTCCTTTGGATATTAGGCCTACAAATTGGGATTTTAACTCCAATTATAGGTTTATATGGGCTGAGTATATTCCCATATAAATAATCCAAAAATCCTCAACTTCAGGGCTTCTTCTGGACTTGGCTTCAATTCTTTGCAATAAAGCTCCAAATCTTCAATTTTGCTTTTTGAATTAATTCTTCAATTGTCTTCAAATCTTCAAAATATCTTCAATCACGAACTTCGCATCTTCAAATCTTCATTCCAAATGACTAAATTCATAGTTGAGTAAAAAGTCTCCAAAATAGCTCCAAAAAGAGTGAAAAACAATAAGTTTTCACTTTTCTTGTTTTCAAGACCTAAAAACACAAATACTAACAAAATAGGGTAAAAACATATATAAAAATAGCAAAAAGTATATAAAAATAGCTATAAAAATATGCATAATTTGAGCTCGATCATAATTTCCCCCACACTAAATCTTTGCTAGTCCCTTGCAAACTAGTGTAGACAAACAAAAATTAAGATTTAAGATAATGAATGTTATTCAAATCTTTTGAAAAACTTTGAATCATATACATATATCAAAGATCAATTCAATTTATGAAATCAGAACAACATAGAATATTAAGAGTATCCAATTCAATAGATCAAGATATAGCAATTATCCTTATTCTTAAGTAACCATAATCAAAGTAGCTCTAATCACTTATCATTTATCACAACTATAACTACTTCTTCCTATCAGCTTATGCCTTCACCTTTATCTCCACTACTCAAACAATTGCATACTATGAATAAAGATCAAGAATTTCGCATGTGTTATAATAGTTTTTCAAAGGGTAATTAATTTTTTTTTTTTAAAAAGTGAGGTTACTAACCTCAAAGTGATCATGCTTAGGGGTTACTAACGCCCTTTATTTTATTTTTGTGAGGCTACTAGCACTCTAGAGGGACAATACCTATGCCGATCCATGCCTCTTATCCTCTTCCCAAGGGTTACTAACTCCTTTTGTTTAAAGAGAAGAGTGACAACAATGGATATATTTTTTTAAGGCAAAAGATATCTCTTCTCCTCTTGCATGAAAAACACTCTTTATTTTTTAAGAAAAAGATTTTTTTTTAAAACTACCCTTCTAATATAGATAGTCCCCCACACTTATTTTTGACATATTCATAAAATACTCTCATAAGTGTAGTTTCAATAAAAATTAAACATGAGTTATAAAAATAGGCAATCATAGAAATAATTCATGGTAAGCAATTATCACAAACTTCAATTATACCTAATCTAAGAAATAAGATATCATACTATAAATAAATCAATGAATCAATCATTCTTAAAAATTCTAAGTATTCATCAATCAAAAATCAAATCAATCGATCAATATGAGCATATAAAATCAAAAGTTTGTCAAAATTTTCGAAAAAAATTATTCCAATTTTATTAATTTTATGCATATAGACTCACTCCCCCACACTTAAAAGATACATTGTCCTCAATGTATAAAAAAGCGCGGAAAATCAAAGCAAAAATATGTATGCATCTTTTAAATCCTAATTAACTTATATCTATATCTATATGTATCGCATATCAAAGAAAAATCAATCAAAGCATTGCAAGAAAAAGATAGAGTTAAAGAAAGCTTCTCTATTCTCCAAGCATAAGCTCCAATTGGATCCAATGAGGATTTGGAATCGGCAAGGGGCATATTCTCCATTTAATTTCTCTTGCTTTGCCATTGTCCAAAACGTAAGCTCCTATTGCTCCTTTGGTATGGAAATCCTAAAAAAAAAAATAAAACAAAGAAAATATTAAGGGTTAGTAAAAAAAATATTGGGTTGCCTCCCAATAAGCGCCTTTCTTTAAGGTCTTTGGCTAGACTGGCTTAAAGAAGGTTATTCTTCAAGGGTGAAGGAATTTTGGGTGTAATCCTTCAAAAGGTCTTCAATAACTCTACTCTCTTCAATGATTTTGATTGTTTCAAGTTGAATTTTATCAAGACTTGAAAAGATCAAAGCATTAGGTGATGGCATAGTTGTAACTCGGCATGGCGCAGCAATGGCTCGTGGTGGCTCGGTGAGGCGCGCGGATGGCATGGCATTGGTCGGGCATGGCTTGGTGTCGACATGGTTGGAAGCTTGCATGGTCGGTTGCGAGGTGCTGGTGGCGCGGCTTGGTGCGGACAAGGCCGAGCATGGCATGGGTGGCTGCGCGGCAGGAGCGGGCAAGGCCGAGCATGGCCGGGCAGGCGGCACGGATGGCGCGGCAGTGACCTGGCTGGGCCGGGCAGGCGGCACGACAGATGCTGGTGGCGTACGGTCATGTGGCTCAGGTGTGGCCGGGCTAGGCGCGGCAAGGCTTGATGTCGCACAAGCTTGGGATGCCTTGGCCGGTGTTGGCTGGCCATGTGAGGTCGATGGCCGGGCTGCAGTCGGGCATACTGGCTTGTGTGGCACGGGCTTAACCGGGCTGAGTCCCTGAGCAGCTTCCTTCGATGTATTGGTTATCATCTGGGCAAAATTCTCCATTATCTCGTCTATGTCAGTAGTGCTATGATCGAACAGGGGAATATAGATAAGAGTGTCGACAGACAATCTATTAGAAGCTCTTAATCCTTGGTAGAAGATTTGAACCAATCTTCTTTGATCATAACCATGATGAGGATGAGCAACACATAGCTTCTTAAACCTTTGCCAAATTTGGGGAAAATTCTCCAATTTACGTTGAAGAACGCTTGCAACTTTAGCCCGATGTTCAAGGTCTATATCTTGCTTCTTAGTTGAATTGCTTGGTTGATCGATCTTCAGGGGCGGTTGAACTTCTTTGTTGTTGACTTCTAGCTCCTTCTTAGCTTCTTTCGCTCGATCTTTCTTCTCATGGGAGGTTGAAGATTTCGTCCTCCGAGATAATTCCTCAAGGGTATTGAATGCTTTCTCCGGGGTTCTTTCATGCAGTGGTTTAGTACTGAAAGAATCCACAAGAACTCGATCTTTATGTCCCAATCCTTCATAGAAGAATTGGATTAAAATTTCTTCCTTGAATCCATGATCAGGGCAATTAGCACACAGCTGCTTGAATCTCCTCCAAAATTGGTGGAAAGTCTCGTTGTAGCGTTGTCGAATGTCCATTATCCTTTGTCTTCCTTTGGAAATCCAATCAGGCTTTGTTGATGAAGAATCTTCAATAGCTCCTTTCTTAACTGATCGTGTCGTCTATGGCCATAAAAATAATCCCCACAAATAACTAACTAGAATAGCTAGGGCAAGTAGGGGTCGAATCCCACAGAGAAGGTTTATGTGATGAACAATTAAAAGATAGAAAGATCTTTTCAAAAAATCGATTAGAAAACAGGGGATTGAATAAATCAATTATAAAGAAAACAATTAAACTAAAAATAAAGCAAAGCAAATCTAAATCTAAATCTAAATCTAAATCTAAAGCAGATTATAAAGCAAATTAATAAAGTAGATTAATAAAGCAAACAATAATTAAAAAGCATACTTCTTCACCAGTGGTATCCTTCAATCAAATTAACTATGGATCCTAGATTTAAAAGGTGAATTTCGCATCTTATTCTTGACTGACAACTGATATAGGTTTCCCAACATATATTTTAGATAAGAGGCCGATTAGAGCTGCAGTTATCCCTATTATTCCTTCAGCGATCAATTACTTTCTTAGGGCTTAAAGATCACTTGAGAACAAAGCATTAAGAACAGTTAATTTTACACACATGCCTATAAATAGAACCATACGAAGAGAAATTTCTCGCCCTCCGGTAGACAAATACCCATTAAGCAGCGATTAAACAAACCTAATTTGCTACATACAATCAAGCTTGAGTGATTAATTCTAAGCATGATCTAGCCATAGATCTTCCTCTTACATCCTTAGTGGCCACATAATTCAGATAAGATTCAGAATCATAAAATTATTCTAGGGTTTTGACTACTATCATCAAGAACTTAACACAAAATTATAAGTATAGAAATCTCACCATAATTAATTGATTGAATTCACCAAAGGATCAGAAGTATTAAGGATTTAGCTACTCATGGATTTAGGAAAATCCATGAGAGGCATAAGAATACTTACAGGACTGGGAGAGGCGGAATCTCCCCTTTGAAAACCCTAGGGACGTCGACTCCCTCTATTGCTAGAGAGGGTGTCGACTTCTCCCCTTCTAAAACTAGAGAAAAACCTAAAAACTAAAGAAAGGTAGAAAAAGAGAATAATCTAAAATTTGTGGATTGTGAAGTTGTGGTGTTAAGTGTGTGATTTGTGATACAGGAGGTGGCTATTTATAGTGGAGAATAAGGGTAGGACGGTTTAGGCTCTTCTTGGAGTCCAAGTAGGATTAGGTGTCATCCTAGAGTAGTCTCCAAGTCAAAAGAGGACTTCTAGAATTTCCTGGAAATTTCCTGGAATTGGGCAGGAACTTCGACTTCAGTTTTGGGCTTGAAGATGGCAGATCTGGGCTTTGCACTTCAAAAGAAAGTTGTAGAGCTCGGAGTTAGCTTTCCAACGGCTACTCATGGGCTTAAAACGGACATCTGAGCAGAAAGTTATGGCCTTTCTACGAAGACTGCGCTGAAACCGGGCTAATATCGCAAATCTACGGGATTAATGCGGGATTTGGATATTCTTTTGGATATGGGGCCTACAAATTGGGATTTTAACTCCAATTATAGGTTTATATGGGCTGAGTATATTCCCATATAAATAATCCAAAAATCCTCAACTTCAAGGCTTCATCTGGGCTTGTCTTCAATCCTTAATAAGTTAAGCTCCAAATCTTCAATTTTGCTTCTTGAATAAATTCTTCAAATCTTCAAAATTTCTTCAATCACGAACTTCGAATCTTCAAATCTTCATTCCAAATGGCTAAATCCATAGTTGAGTAAAAAGTCTCCAAAATAGCTCCAAAAAGAGTGAAAAACAATAAGTTTTCACTTTTCTTGTCTTCAGGACCTAAAAACACAAATACTAACAAAACAGGGTAAAAACACATATAAAAATAGCAAAAAGTATATAAAAATAGCTATAAAAATATGCATAATTTGAGCTCGATCATTAACAAACTTAGAACTTATAACATAAACAAAATTGTTAGATTTTAACGGCACTTGAGATGAAATTCTAGGGTGGATGACTTCACCATCAAATTCCATGGTCAATGAACCATTAAATACATCAATCTTGGTATGAGAAATCTTTAGAAAAGGTCTTCCTAATAAAAGAGGACATTGATCTTTCGAATACTCCATATCCATGATGAATATGTTGATAGGAAAAATCAGATGTTCAACTTTAATTAAGATATTCTCAAAAACACCTTTGGGATAAACAAAGATCCGTCAGCTAATTGCAGAACAACATCAGTATTCTTCAATGGACCAAGATTTAAGGATTTGTAGAAAGAATAAGGCATCACGCTTAAAGAAGCACCAAGATCAAGCATCACATTCTCTATAATACTTCTTCCAATAGAACAAGTAATAGAAAACGTACCTGGATCTTTGCACTTAGGAGGTAAACTCTTTTGAAGCACCGCAGAGACATTAGCTCCAGCGCTTACTTTACCTTGTAATCTCTTGTTGTTGGTACAAAGTTGCTTGAGGAACTTTGCATAATTCGGTATTTGTTGAATGGCATCAAGAAGTGGGATGTTGACCTCAACTTTTCGAAATATCTCCAAAATATCTTGATCATCATCTTCTTTCTTTAACTTCTTCAATCTTGATTGAAAAGGAATTAGGTTGGAATCAGTTTTAGGCTTGTTGGAATCGCACACACCTTTTCCTTTGGGTTGAATTATGGCATCTTCCTTGTTTGAATCTTCAATCAGCGCAGCTTCTTTGTTGTTGGGTTCATCTTCAATCTTGATTTCAGCAGGCACTTGTAAATCTTCTTTGGTGTAGTTCGGTTCTCCTTCTTCTTGTTGATGTGCGGCAAGGTTTGGATAAGGGTTTTGCAACTCTTTTCCACTCCTTAGAGAAATTGCACTGACATTCTCTCTAAGAGGTACCTTTGGTTGTGATGGAATCCTTTGTTGACCTTGTGTCTAGAGATCATTCAAATCACTAGTTAATTGACTAATTTGTTTTCTCATGGTCTCCATAGCTTCTTTGATTTGTTGTAACTCGACAGCTTGTGTAGATTGAAAATTAGGTCTTTGAAAATTCGACCTTCCTTGAAAATTACCTTGGTTCCCATATTGTTGACTCGGTTGATCAGGTCTCCAATAAGGTTCAGGCTTCCTTTGATAACCTCCTTGTAATCCCACGGCATTGACTCCTTGTTTGTTGTCTTCCAAAGTCGCACAAACCCTTGGCATAGTTGAAAAATTCGCATGGAACAAATCAGTGAGCAAAGCGATTTGTTGATTCGTTTCTTGAAGTTGTTGCTCCAATGAGGTGGAATAGGTAGAAACTTCATTAATTCTTCTTGTAGGGCCTTCTCTTGCGTAGTCTTCTCGAGATCCAAATTGTTGAGTGTTTGCAGCCATGTTTTCCACTAAAGACCAAGCTTCGGTAGGAGTTTTGTCGATGAAGGCTCCTCCACTTTTAGAATCGATAGAAGATCTGTCAAACGGTAGTAATCCTTCGTAGAAATACTGGATCAGCAACTGTTCATTGATTTGATGATTGGGGCAGCTCGCACAAAGTGTTTTGAAACGTTCCCAATATTCATGCATTGTTTCTCCATGGCGTTGCTTAATTCCACAAATCTCCTTCCTTATACTTGATGCTTTGTGTGCAGGAAAGTACTTTTCCAAGAACAGCTTCTTAAGGGTCGTCCAAGATGTGATTGAACCAGTGGGTAGGAGGTACAACCAATCTTTTGCTCGGTCCATAAGAGTGAACGGAAAGGTTCTTAACATGAATTGATCTTAAGGAATACCTTGAATACTTGTAGATGCGCAGACAATCTGGAAATCAGTAAGATGTCGGTGAGGATCTTCTCCAGGCAAACCGTGAAATTTGGGTAAAATCTGAATAAATCCAGATTTAATTTCAAAGTTTCCATTGGTATCTGGGTAACGGATGGCTAAGCGTTTGGCATTGACGTTTGGTGCAGCTAACTCTCTCAGAGTTTTGGGTTGTTCCTCTTCAGCCATGTCTTCTGACGATGTTGAAACAGCAGATCTAGGAGAACTTGGTTGAGAACTTGAATCGGATGCTTCCTCTTCTTGTAATCGGCGTTGTGTCTTCTTCTTCTGAAATAGCGTTCTTTCAGACTCAGGATTGAATTCTAAACCTTCAGTACCACTACTTCTCGTCTTTGGCATGCAACTTTCTAGAAAATCAAACAAAACTAAAAAGAAAAATTGGCAGTAACAGTTCTTAAATAAAATAACAAGTAGAAACAAAAAATAAAAATATTATTATTATTTTTTTAATTTTAAAAAGAAAAACGGAAAAGAAAAATT
>AWWV01008865.1:0-84863 GCA_001974805.1 Corchorus capsularis
TTCTTTTTCTTTTATTATTCTTCTTCTTTTTCATTTTTCATTTATCTTTCTTTTTCTTTTCTTTTTTCATTTTTTTCATTTCATTTTTTTTGGGAAATTGCGACGGAAACTTGTGCCACTCTTTGTTGAAATGACCCTCTTAGTGATACACACGAGTGAATTGATTTGAACTCTTTGAGTTGTGCATCGTTTCTTCTGATCAACAGATAAGTTTGAGACATTGAAGATTAATCTGGATGATGTAAGGGACATTTTGAGAAAATTGAAGTTCGGTCGCTTTGTCCTCAAGGCACTATGATGATATTAATAATGTGATCGATTGCCCCTTATTTAGAAGAGAACAAGACTTTGATGTTGGGTTCCAAGAGAATAAGTTTAATCAGGATCGGAAGGAATTTGGAATTTGTGAGCAATGTTGACGTCAATCAAATTGTCTCCTTAAAACTTTTGAAAATATGGATTTAATCACCTTGAAATCATTGCTTTGACTAAAACTGATTTTGAAACATCTTTTGATTAATACTTAACATCCTTTTGCTCACACCTCGAAACCACTGCTTTGATTGAAACTTATTTTGAAACATGTTTTAATTAAAACCCAACATTCTTTTGCTCTCACCTCGAAACCATTGCTTTGATTAAAACTGCTTTTGAACATATTTTAGATTAAACCCATCATTCTTTTGCTCACAGTCCAGATAAAGGTCATTGACCCTTCCACAAGCATGCTAGAGTCAGTTTTAGTGGTAAACACCAATCCACTTCAAAACCTTTTTTTATTATTAATAACCCATGATCGCTTATCTGAGAGAGACCTTTCCTTTTATTGCTTTAATGTCATTATTATTATTATTATTATTTATTGCAAATATTCACAAAATAGTTCTTATATGTTTTGAAGTAAATGAAAAAGGTAAGGAAAATGCCCCTGTTTGGCACCATTTACAAGATTGCAGATCTTCCAAAGTAAAATAACTTGTCGTGAGCCCTGTCTGTAGCATCAACATCTGTGAAATAAAAAATGCTTTGAAAAATGCAATGAATGATGTGACAATGTTCTGAACCATGAAATGCGTCTATTTTATTACAATAAGGGTAAAATGAAACAAGAGCCCATGCAACTATCCTAATGTTCTTGGGCAGAAACACTAGGGATCCTAATCTATTACTTCTTTGTTCCTACATACATTCAGATATCCAACCTGCTGACCATGCTCCAAATCATTAGAAATTCAACAACCCTGCCCTGATCAACGCTTGCACTCTCTTCTTCAAACTGGTACAATTCTCCGTGGAATGACCTTGAACATTCATATGGTACTCACATTGCACATTGGGATCATACCACATGGGATAAGGAGGTTGCATGGGTTCCACGTATACCGGTTCCACAAGACCTTGTTGGATGAGCTGATGAAGTAATTTCGTATACGTCATGGGAATTTGGGCAAACTTGAATTTCTCTTGATGAGACATGTACCCCTTTTGTTGGTCCTTTGGGATGGTTGGTTCTGAGCCAAGTGAAAATGTTGGCATTCTCTTTGATACTGGGGGATACTCATGAGATTGAAGGCCTGGTTGAGGAACCGACTGGTATGGGTAGGGAGCATGGTCTACATACGAGTTTGTTGGTGGAAGTGGTGGATAAGGATAGTAAGGAGGGTATGGGTAACATGGGTCATACGACCCCGAGTGATCAAGTTGTTCCTCCAGAGCTAACTAATGGTGCTTCTATGCCCCTCTGTATTCCTGTTTGATCCTTTTTTGGTCCTAGCCTTTTCCCGCTTCTAACTTTTCTTGTCCTGAAATTAGGTTTACTAAGGAGGAATGAGGTATCAGTTGGCGGTCTAGGCACGAATGGGGTTTGAACCACAAGCAGAGAATTTGACTGGTTGGGATTGATTTGGTTGGGTTCAACACTTCTTGATTGTCCCACACTAATACTGTCTATGTTCATTGTCGTATCCTGCCCTTCTGATACTGGGTGACCTTCTTGCGTTCTTTTTCCCCTCAGTTCTACTAGCTGATGCTTCATCATATTCATCTGCCTTTGCAATTCTTCATTCTCCTTTTTTATCCGCTGGTACTCAGTCGACTGTTTTTCTTCCTTTGCTTTTGTTAAATCTTTCAAAAACTGTTCAAATTTGAGAACTATCAGAACTTTTTCCTTTGATGGATAAGCACAACTTTCTCTCTCGAAATGAAGCCAGAGCTATCCATGAGATGTATGAGTGAATGCCATAGCATGATGAATGGATGGACAAATGAATGCATGAGGTAAAGATGAGTGTATGATGTCTTGAAACATGGAATTCATACAGACAAATGAAGGATTAAGCTAAACTCAGTGAACTTCCCCTCTTTATTGATATTAACCGTCATTACCTTGTACCATTACACTCAATTTCTTAACTATATACAAGAGTGATTACAAAATGACTAAATTTTAAACAACCCTTCTTGATATCTTCAATATCAGCATGTGGAATTCAATCCTCTCAAGGTGAGATCACTGAGTATCTCCTGAGGCTTCCCGGAACCTGGATGATGAAGCCTGATTGAAATCGGGATTACCATCTACCTTAAAAGTTAATTCCCCCTCTTTGATCAACCTTTACACTTCCTCCTTCAGCCTTGGGCAATTTTCAGTAGAGTGACCTTGAGTTCCCGAGTGATAAGCACAATAAGTGTTGGCATTGTACCATGCTGGCTGTGGGTGCTTCATTGGGTTGGCGCAAGGTAGGAATGCAACCAGACCTTGTTGCAAAAGCTGAGGGAATAGCTCAGTATAAGTGCAAGGGATTGGTATCAGATCTGTAAACTCAACAGGTTTCCTTTTTGGACTTGGAGGTTAAGACCTTGGTTGGGATCTTGGTTGAGATTTTGGCATACTAGTGGGTGGTCGGAATGGAATGTTTGACCGAAAACTTGGCTGATGATAAGGTTGAGGCTGATTGAAATTTGATGAGTTCTTCCCTTGACCAGAGTCTGGTGGGTGATAAGTTGGAGGGTAGGGAGGTGGGTCATTCAACTGGACAAAGTTGTTCTGAGACTGCGTTGCACCAGAGGATTCCAGTTTTGTCATGCAAGACTTGAGCTCTTCCACTTGCTTGGTCAACTCATCCATTCCTTTTGCGATCTTGCCTGAGTCTTCTATCTTGTCTGAGCTGGTGGCAACTTCTGCAGCATATTCTGGCTTTCCATTACCAAATTGAGCCTGTTGTGCCTCGGCCCTAGCCATCATCTTATAGGCTTCCTCCGCATCCCCGGACATGACCAATGATTTTAAAACATGTTTCTTCAACCGTTCCACCTCTTCTGCCATGATTTCCTGCTTGCATCTTAACTCAATGATATCAACTTGCATCGTCCTCCATTCACATTCCAACTGCTGCATTCTTGCTTCCAATGAGTCTCCCATACTTCTTCAATACCTCGGACTCCTAACTAAACTATCTTATAGAGTAAGGCTGAGTAAGTAATCTTTACAAGTAATCTAGATGTACAATAAATGATAGCAAATAATGAATGCATGAGCATATGTACCAATGCATGACATGAGGTCTTGGCGATGATAAGAAAGCACTTAGAAGTATGATGGTGACATGGCAATGGTGGCAAATGCATGATGTGCATGATCGACTACGTGTAATGTGACTATCGTAGGATATGAATGCATGAGAATGCATGATGCTAAAAAGAAGGGAATAACGAAAACAAGGAAAGAAGTTAGTAACCACAAGGAAATTAAACAAGAATAACTGAAAATTAAAGAAAAACCATGCCCCTTCTTTTATTGATCAAAACATTTTCCTTGAAAAACTCTCAGACTATAAGTATGTTTGAGGCAGGTTGGTCCGCCTATTGTGAGCAATGCAATTGCTCACTCTATGATCCAATTTTGTATAAACGAGATAGGCGAGGTAAGAAATGTTCCTTTTGTGTATCTAGGTTCATCCTCATGGGATTGGCTCTACTTAAGCTGGATATCTCTCTAGGGATCTACATGCTGGGTGAGGCTTCACACAGGATCAAAAGGTTCCCAGACTGTCCTTACTGTCGCCCACTCTAGGCTAGTCAGGTCCCGACTGAGTGGAAGTATTTGGCAAAACCTGCACGGAGACGATTGTCACACGAAGGATAGCTACTTTACTTCCTCCTAAAAGGATAGAGCTCCGGTATAAGCTCATGCAGAATGAGAATGCAAGTTACTTAGTGCACGTGTGAAGGAACATACAAACCTTTACCAACGACTCCTAACCCAAATTACTAAACTACCCCCAGAAAAGAAACAAAGCATGACAAGTTAGGCAGATATATACAATAATATGAAAGCAAATAGGCATAAAAATAGGCGAGAATAAACAATGATAAACATGCATGAATAAACAAGAAAATGCAAGCAAACAACCAAATCTAGAAACCCTAATCAACCCTAAACTAGCATTCAATTTGACTCTCTAACCGATCCCCAGTGGAGTCGCGAAGCTGTCGCAACGTCCAGGTCCGGGGGGTACCGAACCCTTCCGTTGAACGACTTAAAGGGGATAAACTACTATAACCTATGGGAGTCGCCACTAATCTTTTTTAACCTAGGTGTGATTAGCCACCTATTAGATTATTAAGCCTAATGTTAACCCTAGCTTGGCAAAGGTAACACTAAACCTAATAAACGGTCTATTAACCAGAGTCCTAAGGGTTCGGGAGTCGGGTACGCGTGGGGAAGGATTAGCACCCCCACGACGCCCGTTAAAAGACGGCACTGACTAGTTTAGACTTAATTATGGGTTTCCATTATCAGTTGCTACTATTCTTGAATATTTTCATGCCTTTAAACTCTTTTTATTTATTTTTTTTTTCTTAAAACTGACTTTTCATCTTTTATTCATTTTCCTTGTTTGACTATCATTCTTTACCTTTTTCATACTTTACTTTTCTTTTTACTCACCTTCTACTGAATTATTGATTACCATCACTATTTTACTGATTATTCTTTACTTTGTACTGATTACTATTTTACTCTTTACTAATTACCATTTTACCCTTTCAGATACCTTTTTACTTTTTACTGATTGCATGCTATTCTTCTGCCCTCTTACTTTGAATTTCAATTACCACTTTAATTATCAATCTCTTCTTAACTTACTTATTACTCCCTTTTGCTTCATTTCTTAATTACTGATTACTAATTTTACTCCCTTTTCTGATCATCAATTTACTAATTAACCACTCAACTCTTAATTACTGATCACTTTAACTCTTAATTATCGATTTACTGATTACTATTTTTACCTAGACTCTTTAATTACTGATTACTCAATTTACTGATTACTATCTTTTTACCTGATTACTGATTTACTGATTACTATTACCTTGATTCGTAATTATCAATTTACCGATTAATCTCTTCTTACTTAACTACTGATTTACTGATTACTATTACCTTGACTCTGATTAATCTCTTCTTACTTGACTACTAATTTACTGATTACTATTACTTTGACTCTGATTAATCTCTTTTCACTTAATTACTGATTTACTGATTACTATTACTTTGACTCTGATTAATCTCGTTTTACTTAATTACTGATTTATTGATTACTATTACCTTGACTTTGATTAATCTCTTTTTACTTGACTACTGATTTACTGATTACTATTACCTTGACTCTGATTAATCTCTTCTTACTTGACTACTGATTTACTGATTACTATTACCTTGACTCTGATTAATCTCTTTTCACTTAATTACTGATTTACTGATTGTTCGGATTGATCCCATTTTCTTACTTTTTCCTTTTTAGATTTCTCCTTAATAATTCTTAATTTAAGAATATACCAGATTCTTGAATGCGTGGATGCATGTGAGGCATGAAACTCCTTTTTAAACGTAATTACCCATTAATTATACGAGGAACACCTTCGCCTCCCAATAAATGGTAAACGACCTCCGGAAATTTCCAAGCCTCCGAGAGAAGTCAAGAAAACTCAGACACGCATGAATGAGCCGCCCTCCTTTCCCTTCACGGGAGTCATTTTAATTCAGTCTCATGATCATGGCAACAACAATACAATCTCAGAATTTAAATATGGATGCACATGCAACTAATACTAAATTCTAAACCTTAATTTTATTTACTTAAGCCGGATTAAGATAGCTAGACTTCTAAGCCTCAAGTATTGTCCAAGTACAAGGCTCAAATATAAGGGAAATCCAAACATGTCAACATACTCAATCATATGGAAAAGGTTTCACATAAACAAATATGGAGGCCCAAAAATAACAAAACAAAGACCAAATAAATAAGCACATGGATTAAATCCACCACAAAAATTGGCTAACCCATCTAGACTATTTGAAACCCAACAACAAATTCAAGGCTCAAGTACAAAGTTAAAAAGATTTAAACTTGATTAACATATACTTGAGTCCTAAATTTAATTTAATCTCATCTTAATTTAATCTAGTCTTCCAACATTTATTTTTCAAAAGCTAAACAATTTACTTATTAATGGCCTAGAGGTTCAAACTTTTAATTCAAAGGTGACATTTTATTCACAAATTACTTTTTTAAAACTTTAATCTTTTATTCAAAAGCTACATCTCTATTCACTAATTACTCTAAAAATCAATCTTTTGCTCTAAGGTGACATCTTTACTTACTAATCACTAAAGTTTCAATCTTTCACTCAAAGATGACATTTTTACTTACTAATTACTAAAAATTCAATCTTCTATCCAAAGATGGCATTTTTACAAAAAGCTTCAATCTTTTATTTACAAGCTACTTGAAATCTCAATTTTTGTTCCAAGGTGTCACCTTTATTTACTAAGTGTTTGTAAAAGTCTAATTTTTTCCTCAAAAGATAAATTTTTAGCCAAATATCCCATTTATACCACTTTTATTAATAAACACTCTATTTTTTTTAACTAAAAGTTTAATTTTTATTATGAAATTAACCAGCAAAGGGTCAAACTGAACAACATGATGAATTTACAAGATTGCATCGAATCAACCAACAAATCAGAGGATATGTTTAAACACTCCAACAACATTTAATCTTTAAGTGAATAAAAACACAAATATTCAGACTTAATTGAATAAGAAGCAAATTTGGTAGGGTTTAGAAAGTTACCAATATATATATTCTGAAAAAACCTTCATCGCCTAACCTTCCTCCTCTCTAATATCTTCAAACCCTCACCCCTTTCTCTCTTGAGCCGACGGCGGAAACAACCCTTCACCGCCAACCCTCACCCCAAACAAACAAAGTAACCCTCTTTCTCTTATAAAATGAAGTTTTTTTCTTTTTTGATGACCAACAAACGGTGATGCTCGGAGAAAATAGTGAGTTTAGGTGAAAAGCCTCAAAGGAAAATTGCAAACAAGGAACACCAAACTCCCATCACGGCCAAGAGATCCCGGCTAGGTGAGTTTTTTAACCCGAGTCCTTCCTATTTTTCTAGTTTTTTTTCAGAAAAGAAGCTAGCAGACGTCTCCTCTCCCCTGCTTTTTTTAAAACCCTAGTTTTCAAGAACCCTAGATTTCAAAAACCCTAGTTGCCCTCTGTTTTTTTTCCAAAACTCCTCCCACCTTTCTATTTTTGCTCCCCGTGGTCTATTTAAAGAACTCTCCATTTTATCTTCACCGTCAATTGTATTTTTATCTTACAGCTTCTCAATTTTCTGATTTATTGTCTCTTTTAATCTTCAAGTTTTTAATCCCTTTGTCTGTTTGTGCAGGTGTCCAATTCTTGGATAAAACCGTGTGAAGGGTGAGGGGTTTTGTGCGTGAGTGTGCACTGAGCCAAGGTGAGGAAAGACCTTGTTTTGTCTACTTGTATGTGCTGTCAAGGTGAGAGAGCATCTTCCATAAAGAGAGGCTGTTTTGCTTGAGTAATTGTTGCGATTTGCGGCATGTGAGCATGAATCTTATGTATGCCTATTTATTTTGCAACGATGGTGGCAGGGGAAGGAACGTGAGGGTGAGCCTTGAGAGACTTATTTTGTCCATTTGTATGTGCTGTCCCAATGATGTAATGATTTTTAGTGTAGGGTGGGGTTGTAAAGAGTGCACACATTGGTTAAATGATGGTTCATGGTACATAGTAGCAAATGGCGAATGTACTCTGAATGCACTTGGTGATGATATTGGAATATTGGCCTCAAAACAAAAATGACCATGACCAATTTTTTTCAAAATGAAATGTAATTGCCTCTTGAATTAGGTAAATGCCCACACTTGCATGCAAATTCTCTAGCCCCCCACTTGTCTATTTAGCTCTTGGTGATTCAATTGAAGGCAAATGTGGAATGTTGAAAATTCCTCCATGATGGATTTGTGGCGGCTTGATGTGACAAATGGATGAAGATTAATTTGGATTTTTTTCTATTTACTAAGTGTGAATACAAGCGCGGACCACTCTTGGTGTTGTATTTGTCTTCTTCAATTGACTTGGACTACATAATGGCAAAAGCCTTAAGGCTCAAATCCACTAAAGCCTAAGTACACCAAAGGTACTTTAAGAAAGAGATTCAACTAAATTTGGCCCAAAAAGAATTTACGGAAAAGAGGATTGGGATAGTAATGATTAAAAGGGAATTAAAAGGAGATGGAAATTAAAGGAAATTAAATGGACTCAAAATATCCTAGACCCCACTGAAGAGAAAAGGGAAGATATTAGCCCACTCAAAAGGAGACAAGTCCAAGATTAACTCAAAGACAAGTCCAAGATTAACTCTTAATGAAATGGTCCAAAGTTAAATTTACCCCATTAATAAAGTCCAAAAGTCCAAAATGATAGTAAGACAAAGCTGAGGAGGTAGTTACATACTAAGGAAAAATGCCTAAATATGCAAAGTAAGAACATGCTTTACTAACTAAAATGCAATCTCATCCTTTTGTGCTTTTTCTTCCAACCAATGCCATTACCAGAATTATGCGAGTCTTACTTATGTAACGCCTTACTAATTGCTAAATTGGTAATTAATTATTCAAAACACTAAATTGAACTTAAGCCACATGATTAAATGCAACAATGCTAATTAAATTACTAAATGAAGTTAAAACACGAAATAAGTAAAAAATGCCAAAGGTGCATATTAAGATTTTTTGGGTTTTTCAAATGCAATCTAGATGAATTAGCTAATCTAAATTAAAAGTGAACTTAAAATGACCAACATACCCTTAAATGCAAAAAATGACCAAAATGCCCCTGAATGTGAAAATGACCAAAATGCCCCTATGTGACCCTAATAGCTAATTAAGAAATTGATTGAAGGATATAGGACGAAAATGGGTGTCTACACCAGACACACAGACTCTCTCTCTCTCTTTGGCTCTACACTTTCACTCTCTCTCTTCGATCATTGAACTCGGTATCCCTCCCTCTTGAATCGCTTATTCACTGAATACACCGATACACAACTCTTACTCTCTCTCGGACCTTTTGCAACATCCTCTCAAGAAATAAGAGTTAGGGTTCATAAACTAAAATAGGGATCGAAAGGTCGAAATAATCAAATCAAGGAGTGTTTGAGGGTTTCAATTCATTGGAATCATGATTTCGGGTTCATGGTTTAGCTATTTTCGGTGAAAGTTTCGAGCTTTGTTGTGATAAAGAGGTGCGCTGTTTGGGGAAGAAGGGAGATATGTTTCGGGCTAAATAAGGTGAAGCAGAGGAAGGAGGAAGAGAGAGAAAGAGAAAATGGCAGAAATATAGGAGTCGGCGGTGAGGGGTTATCAACAGCGACAAGAAGGCTTGACGATGGCGGAGGGTCAAGGGCGGCTTTGTCTTGAAGTGGAGATGCTAGGGTTTCGCTAGGAAGGAGAAGAAGTGATCGAGAATGGAGGAAGAAGAAGAAGAAAAGACTCGGTTAAAAGGGCTCTGTTGGCCAAAACGACACCGTTCTAGAAAGAATATTTCGCAGTTTGAACAGGTAAACTCCTGATTCTTTCGATTTAGTCCCACCCATCTTCCTTATGCTTTAATTTATTTCAATTTGGGACTACTAGCTGCTTTGATAGCCAATTCAGGGCCTCCTTTTTGTGATTTATGCTTATAAATGAGTTGATTTAATTAATCCATGCAAAAAAAAAAATGAAGCTATGTGGTAGATTTAGATTTAAAGTTATTAGCTTGATGATTATGGTGTTGAAGTGGTTCAAAGTCTAGTTTTTATTTAATGGGGTTTTTTTTTAAAAACAAGTTATGAAACTTTAGGTCTTAATAAGTTGAAATATGGATTAAAGCTAAGTCTTTTTACTAAAAGCTCACCTTTTTAATTTAAGATGGTATTTAGTAATTTTTAATTTGTAAATAACGGACTTAGAAGCTTTCAAGGTGCTCACTTGTTAAATTTTGGATATTTAGTTTTAAGACATAGTCTCTAATAGAAAATGATTAATAATTGTTAAAGTTTAAACTTTGGTGGTAAAATCAACTTAAAATTAAAGTTTGGGTTTAATGGTTTGAATCTTTTTAGGTTCATACTAATTCGAAATGATTCATTGATCCCATTTAGAGACTTTTCTAATTGAAAAAAATCAAAACTTTAGTTTAAAGTTTCAATTTTTGAACTAGAATTAGCTTAGAAGTTTAAAAGCCATTTTTGAGTTAATTTTAGTTTAAAAACGCAACTTTGAGATGAATGATTTGACTTTTTAAATTTGAAGTGACTTTGAATGGAATTGATGAATTAATTTGGATTAGTATTTACTTAAAAGTTAAGTCTTTGGCTAGAGATTTGGTTTCTTTTAAGCTTAAGCTAATTATGAGGTAGATTTAATTTTCTCATGCCAAGTTTGTTTAATTTGACCTTTTTTTTATTATTGTGATGCACGTGGTTGATTTGTGTGTTGTGCTCCTGAATGTTGCTAATCGTTTTGTTTAGTGTGCAGAAGTCCCCAGAATTGTCCAAATCTTGACCCATAGCTTTTCAATTTATTTATTCTCATTTGGGATTTGTAATAATTTAGTAATTTAGTAGATAAGTAAAGTAGAGAGTAATCACATGCATATCATGTTTATTTGTAACTAATTATAACTGTTTGCATTCCATGCCACCATTATCTGCTTCGATTAATAAAGGGGTGTTTTTAGCTATGACGGGCAAATTTCGGGTGAAGGTGCAAGAGCTCGACCTCTCGGGATTTCGCCCCGAGATTGATTGGTTTTCACGAATATCCCTGGAGGGCCGGGCTAGGTTCGTGAAGGCCGATTCAAGTAAACTCCTTTTTGTTAATCAACTAATAAAATCGGACCTTGCATTCATCATTCCATACATGCATTAGTTAATGTTTAGATCAAGATTTGAAGAAAAAGCAAAAAAGAAGAAGTAAAAGAAAAAATAAAAAAAGAAAAAATCAGAAAATTAAAAGATGCAATAAAAGAAGTTTTCAAAAATGTTTTCAAAAAAATCATGTTCTCTTATTCAATTTTCAAAAGAAATTAAAATTGGTAATCAAAGAGTTTTCAAGGTAAGCATTTTCAAAAAGAATGTTTTTTTTTTTCAATTTAAGTAAATCCGAAAGAAGACTTTTGGAAAATAAAAGTTTTGAAAAAATCCAAGAGAAGACTTTTGGATAATAATAAAATTGATCAACTTTTGAAAAAAACAAAAAAATGAATAAAAGGTTTTATCACAGCATTTTCAAAATTTCTTTTCCGAATAGGAAAAGATCAACAAGAGAACAAACAGTGAAAGAGAATCGAAATAGAATTGATCGACGATAGTTCGATCACATTCTTCGTGTCCTCGACATTTGGTTTGAAAAATGACTTTATTTTCTTTCAGAACCCTTTCTTAATTATCAAAGATAAAAGCAACCACTCAGATTAAACCCGATAGATTTAGATTAGACTAGAGGTACCGTCGTTTGACGGGCGTTGTGGGGGTGCTAATCCTTCCCCACACGTAACCGACTCCCGGACTCGGGTTCTAGTTCGTAGACCGTAGAATTAGACTTAGTGTGTCCATCATCAAGCATGGTCCATTAGGTCTAATAGATGTAGGTGGCTAATCACACCTAGGCAAAAAAGATTAGTGGCGACTCCTCTTTTCCAAAGTCGTTTCGGCAGGGTCCCCCGGACCCGGACGTTTCGACAGCTTGGCGACTCCACTGGGGACATTAGAGAGTCAGGCCTCATTTAGTCTAATCAAGATCTATGGCTTAATAAATTGGTTGCTTTTCTTTTTGTTTTTGATTGTGTTTTTGTTGTGTTTCGCATCTTTATTGCTTTTCTTATATATATTTGTTTTCTTCACCCCTATCTTGTGTTGTTTCTCTTGCTTTCTTGTTGTGGTTAGTTACTGGGTCTGCCAGGTGTAGTTTTAGGGTAATGGTAAGTCGTTCCTTCACACACTTCACTATTTGCATTCATGCATTGAGATCGCCTCAGACCCGGGCATACCCTAGTTTTGGGAGGTATAATAGCAAGCCTTCGTGGGACTCATTTGTCCCCGGGCAGGTTGTGCGAAAAACCTCCACCCATGGAAGTTCTACTAGTCCAGTGATGGTTGCTAGTGGGGTTGAATTGGGAGCCTTTAGATGAAGCTTCACCCAACATATAGTAGAGCGGTTTCTTGCCTAGGTAGAGCCAAACCCGTGAGGAGGAGTGTATTAGGTACACATAAGGAACACTTCTTACCCTTCTCGTTTTTTTTTTCAAAAAAAGAGGACCGTAGAGAGAGTAAGCTCTTTTACTCTCGGTAAATTGACCAACCTGCCCCAAAGAACTCACAGTTTGAGTGTTTTTCAACGAAAATATTTTGATAAAAAAAGGGGCAAGTTTTCTCTTTTCGATTTTCTGGTACTTGTTCATGTTTATCTTCAATTACTGACTCCGCTTTGTTTTTGTTTTCAGGTTCAGACGCATCTACATAACTCTTTTGTTTTGCAGGTTGCATTGTGCATCCATATGCAGTTTACATCTTCAAAAGCATAATTGATCATGCATGCTCATGCATTTGCTCATCAATATAGTTTGCCATGTCATGCATCTTTTCTATGTATCCATCAGCATGAGACTTTGAATGCAACGTCATTTGCGTTTTGCATTTTCATGCACAGTTATAAGAGTTAGAGTAGTCAAGCCATCAACTTGTATATATGATCATGCGTACATTGTGCATTAGTTAGTTGCTTGTATATGGCACATCTATCATGCATTGTCATTAGTACTTGTTATTAGATGCACTTCATACATATAGATTCTTCATGTAGATCACTTGTAAATATTACTTGTTTTCTACTTGGATTTTGTTGGAGTCTAAGATAATCAGGAAAACACATGAGACTCGAGAAAGCACATTGTAAAGTTAGTGGAAAAGGTTAGAGATGCAAAGCAAGGTCAAAGACCTTCCTTCCTCAGATACTTCGAAAGAACACAGACCGTGCCAGTGAAGTCGCTTCGCTCTAACAGACGGCCAGTCAGTAGAGGACTCCAGGATTCCAGGCGAAAAAGTTGAAGATAACATTAGAAGATTATATCCTGAGTAGTAAGAGGTCACACGACTCAGTCACAAAGGGGCAGCGAAAGCCCACCAGAGGGGGAATTTTTAAAACTTTGGAGCACATCTTACACATGCATTACATCAACATAGCATTTGGGTTTAAATAATTGTATTTTGAATCTTTAACATGTAGGTTGCATTTTGTTAATAGTGGTTAGAATTGCTGCACTTTCATTAAGTGACTTAATAAAATAAAGTTCAATTGTTTAAAAGAGAATAAAACTGGCAGAGTCATGTGATCACCACTTAGAGACAATTCTCAAAAGTACTAGGCAAGGGGCAAAAATCTTTGTCCAGGGCAATGATCAAAGGAATGAGGTTTTCAAGAAAAAGAAAAGGAAAAATCTTTTAATAAAATGGTTGTGTTTTGAATAAATAAAGGATTTTTATCAACATTTTGTATAACCCCAAATTTCATTGATACCAGAAGAGCCCATTCTATTTCTTGGAGCCAAATTAAACCAAAATTCCATATTTCTATCAACATATGCTTCAGGTCTTGAGAAGATGAATTGGTTCGGAGATCAAATAAGCCAATTCAATTGTCAAGACACCTTTATCGCCCTTGCGATCAGTGGAGGGGCAATATTCAGTAGCAACAAAATGCTCAAGACAACGGGGCAGAAGACATCAATCATCAAATTCCCATCAAAAAAAGAAAGAAGAAAAATGGGCCTAAAAAAGAAAGAGGTCGCAAAAAGAGAATAAAAAACTACAATGTCATGTGCTTGCACAGGTTTTCAGGATAGTTAAAACAAGAGACTTTTTTTTAAAATAGGTTTTCAAGAAAAGGTTTTCAAAAATGAGTTTTCAAAAGGTTTTGAGTCTTTTTAAGAGTCGCCTTTCATCAAAATATCCAGATCTGAAATGATAAATGGCCTTCTTTCTTATTCCTTCACTTGCAGAAAATTATCCATAGTTGTCCCCTTTGAGCCTTATGGATTTTCTTTCGAATCAACCTTGATCAAGGATCACCCTCCATATTGGAGGTAAAGAAGAAGCAAAGCTTGTTGCAAATTGGGAAAAGGATACCCAAGCATAGTAATAAGGATGGTGAACGAAGGGAAAGTAATAAGAAGAAGAATGTCATGGATTGGAAAAGATGTTCAAGCATGTCAATAAGGATAATGTTAATAAAAAGAAAGTAAGAAGAAGAAGAACCTGTTAGGAAAAGTCAACAGAATCAATGGAGAAAATGCAGTACACGCAATGGTAAAGTGCTATCTGAGATCATCAAAGACTCAATTGCAACTATAGCATATGCCAAAAAGGAATTAAAAGCAATAGAAAAATCAGAAGTAACAGTCAGCCGTAAGCTTCGTCTTCAAGAGGAAAACAAAGATGATCAAGTAGAGTCCCAAAGTATAAGTGGCTGTTCAAGCAAGCAAGGGAGTTCACAATGTGACTGATGTCAAAGAGAAAGTAGAAATCGCAGTTCAATAACAGAACATCCTTCGCATTCAACTCAAAGAAAGGAAAAAAACTTGGCCTAAAAAAGAAAGAGGTCGAAAAAAAAGAAAAAGAAATAAAAGGAGGGGTCCAAGTTGAAAACCCGAAAAGGGCGGCTCGAGTGAAGGTTAGAAAAGGAGAGAACTTGAGTTGAAAAACCGTGAAGGGCGACTCAAAATGAAAAGAGTATGTGAATTCGAGGAGTCAGGCAGGCAAGAAGGAAGAATGAAAACGAAAGAAAGATGGAATGAAGATGAAGATAAATGAGTTGCAGAGAACAGAGTTGAAATGGAAAATAGACATCAAAGTTAGAAGAATCTTCCATGCAAAGAAGAAAGTGATCCTTGGATCGAACACTTTCAAACACATTTTGAGCCTTTAATCCTTTCTTTGGCACCCCTAACCCAATCCCATGTTACGTGCCTAATAAAGTCCATCTTTGATCAGGTCCGGATATTGAAGGTGAAGGGATTGTTCCTAAAATAAAAATTGTTTTTGCAAAAGAAAAATGTTCTTCTTAAAAGGTTTTTAGAGAAAATTGTTTTCCAAAAGTTTTTCAAATGCAAGTGCATGGTGAGGTAAAAATAAAAAAAAATCAATCAAAATCAAAAAAATAAAAAAATAAAAAAAAGAAAGAAAAATATATAAAAAAAAATGATACAGCTCTAGGGTGAAAACCCACAAAGGGCAGTCTAGAGCAAGGATGGGAATCCGTGGAGCCTCCAAAACAGTCAAAGAAAACATGACCTCTTTCGCAAGTAATAGGGATTGATTCGGGAGTGGACGACGTCATCAAGCATTTCAGTCTTGTCAAGTGAAGCCAACAACACCGAAATAAATCTTTTTGACCATTGTTATTCCATCCTTACGAACCATACTTCTTTCAATACCAGTGTTAATAAACCATTTTTGAGACAAATAATGAATTGAGAATGTTTTGAAAATTTGTTTTGTAAAAGATTTGCATTCCATTTGTGAGCCTATGAGGAAGGTTAAGTCAAGGATATCAGACGGGAAAGTTTTATAAGTGGTGGTCACCAGTTTTTCGAAATGGGTTAACATGCGGGGGCATCTCTGGCAAAAGAATAAGATGGTGTCAGGGGCAAATGGGCATTGTCTTATGAAATCATAAATGCAATCATAACATGTCTCAAGAAGTTTAAGTTGCATGATTAACAAACTTTTGAACTTTGACTTTCGGATTAATTTATTTGCAGTAAGAAGAGGACGTTGATGGAGTTAAGGAAGTGGGGTAATGGAGTCCGCTTAAATCAAGTCATTCATGGTAGATCCAAAGCAAAGAAGCTCGTTAAAGAGACACTGGTAAAACAAGGGAAGTCAACATGACTCATCATTCATTTCGCATACATAGGCATAGATACATGCATGCATACATTAAGGCATCCCATTATCATTCATAGCAGGAATTTGCAAGACAAAGGGTTAGGATCGTCATAAGAGCAAAGAAGACAGGACTACCGGAAAAGAAACTACCAGGGAATTTTAGAAGCAAGGAAGGAGAAAGTCAAGATCTCAAGAGCGGAAGTTAGAAAGTACAGCTTTAAAGATGAAGATCAGACAAGTGGGGGCAGGAAAGGGGTCAAAAGCAAACAAAAGAGAGTTCAAGAAAATGAGGGGCAAGAATATGGAGTCAAGAAAGGGAAAGAGATAGAGCCAGAAACAGTTGAAGGAGGTAAGGAGGTTGATCCAAAGGGTGAAATAAGCATGACAAAGACAAGAGAAAGCATTCAAGCAAGGAAGGAGAAAGTCAAGATCTTAAAAGCGGAAGTTAGAAAGTACAGCTTCGAAGAGGAAGATCAGACAAGTGGGGGCAGGAAGGGGGTCAAAAGTAAACAAAAGAGAGTTCAAGAAAATGAGGGGCAGAAAGACGAGTTAAGGAGAGGAAAGAGACAGAGCCAGGAACGATTGAAGGAAGTGGATCCAAGGAGTGGAATAAGCATGAGAAAGCATTCAAACAAGGAAGGAGGAGTCATAAGAAGTTCAAACAGATCAAAATTCAGAAGAAGACACAATGAAAGAGCATCTAAGTGGGAAAGATTATCGAAAGGGATATAATTTCAAATGGGAGAAAGATAAACAGATTCATAGATGGGTTTTGAAAACAGTTCCTAGATGTTAAGAATGAGTATGAAGACTGCTCATAGAGGGTTCTGAAGACAGTTCCTAAAAATTAAGAAGGAGTATGAAGACTGCTCATAGATGGGTTCTGAAGACAGTTCCTAGATGTTAAGAATGAGTACGAAGACTGCTCATAGATGGGTTCTGAAGACAGTTCCTAGATGTTAAGAATGAGTACGAAGACTACTCATAGATGGGTTCTGAAGACAGTTCCTAGATGTTAAGAATGAGTACGAGGACTGTTCATAGATGGGTTCTGAAGACAGTTCCTAAAAATTAAGAAGGAGTATGAAGACTGCTCATAGATGGGTTCTGAAGAGAGTTCCTAGATATTAAGAATGAGTATGAAGACAGCTCATAGATGGGTTCTGAAGACAGTTCCTAAAAGATATTAAGAATGAGTATGAAGACTGCTCATAGATGGGTTCTGAAGACAATTCCTAAAAGATTTTAAGAATATTAAGAATGAGTATAAAGACTGCTCTTAGATGGGTTCTGAAGACAGCTCCTGAAAGGTATTTAAGAAGGAGTATGAAGACAGCTCATAGATGGATCTGAAGACAGTTCCTGAAAGATTTAGCATTAAGGCTGAAAACAGCTCATCTTTCAAGATTTAGACTCAAGACGGTCATCCTTTCCAGTTTTCAACAGTTACTTAAGTCGATCGAAGACGGTCATCTTTCTCAGTTTTCAGTTTTTTTTAGTAGTTACTCAAGTTGTTCGAAGACGATCATTTTTCTTAGATTTCAGCAATTTTTAGTGCAGGCCTCAAAGTAGGTTCTCTCTCAGCAGATATTTTATTAATAAAGCAGGTGTCTACGTCTTTGCACGCTTCCTAACTTCCAAAAGTATACAAACTACTTCTTTGCACACTTCTTTATAGTTAGAAAGCGCGCAAAGAGGGGCAGCTGTAGATACCCGTTTTCGTCCAGTATCCTTCGATTTAAATCAATTTATTTCTTATTTGGCATTAGGGTCATATGGGGGCATTTTGGTCATTTTTACACTAAGGGCATTTTGGTCATTTGCACTTTCAGGGGCATTTTGGTCTTTTACTAGTTCGTAGTTAGCATTTTGATAAGATGGTTTATTTAGTAATCCTCTAATTAATTAGCATTAGTTGCCATTTGCAAGAGAAAAAAAAAAAGAAAAAATAAAACACCAAAAAAATTGGAAATTAGAAATTCACAAAGAAAGAATTTATTATTTCTCATTTATTCATTTGCATTTCATTTTTCATACTTTAGATTACATATTTCCAAAAACACAAAATACAAAAAAAATGGAAATAGCAAAAATACAAAAAAAGATTTTGTTCAAGGCCATATGGTTGTTTACAATGAATGGGATGCTATAAATTTACATGAGCTTTGTAGCCCTATTTTCTCTTGATTGGTTATTTCCTTCAATTGCTCTCAAAGCTGTCCCAATGATCAAGTGCCTTAAGCGCCTTTTACCAAACTCTCAAATTATCGCTTTCGCGTTCACTGCTGCACAAATAAATCTCAACCGAAAGGCACTTCAAATGTTCACAAAGGAAAAGCTCAGCATGTTCTCAAGGGAAAAGTTTCGAGCTTTGTTGTGATAAAGAGGTGCGCTGTTTGGGGAAGAAGGGAGATATGTTTCGGGCTAAATAAGGTGAAGCAGAGGAAGGAGGAAGAGAGAGAAAGAGAAAATGGCAGAAATATAGGAGTCGACGGTGAGGGGTTATCAACAGCGACAAGAAGGCTTGACGATGGCGGAGAGTCGAGGGCGGCTTTGTCTTGCAGTGGAGATGCTAGGGTTTCGCTAGGAAGAAGAAGAAGTGATCAAGAATGGAGGAAGAAGAAGAAGAAGAAAAGACTTGGTTAAAAGGGCTCTGTTGGCCAAAACGGCATCGTTCCAGAAAGAAGATTTCGCGGTTTTTACAGGTAAACTCCCGATTCTTTCGATTTAGTCCCTCCCATCTTGCTTATGCTTTAATTTATTTCGATTTGGGACTACTAGCTGCTTTGATAGCCAATTCAGGGCCTCTTTTTTGTGATTTATGCTTATAAATGAGTTGATTTAATTAATCCATGCATAAAAAAATGAAACTATGTGGTAGATTTAGATTTAAAGTTATTAGCTTGATGATTATGGTGTTGAAGTGGTTCAAAGTCTAGTTTTTATTTAAGGGGTTTTTTTTTTAAAACAAGTTATGAAACTTTAGGTCTTAATAAGTTGAGATATGGATTAAAGCTAAGTCTTTTTACTAAAAGCTCACCTTTTTAATTTAAGATGGTATTTAGTGATTTTTAATTTGTAAATAATGGACTTAGAAGCTTTCAAGGTGCTCACTTGTTAAATTTTGGATATTTAGCTTTAAGACATAGTCTCTAATTGAAAATGATTAATAATTGTTAAAGTTTAAACTTTGGTGGTAAAATCAACTTAAAATTAAAGTTTGGGTTTAATGGTTTGAATCTTTTTAGGTTCATACTAATTCGAAATGATTCATTGATCCCATTTAGAGACTTTTCTAATTGAAAAAAATCAAAACTTTAGTTTAAAGTTTCAATTTTTGAACTAGAATTAGCTTAGAAGTTTTAAAAGCCATTTTTGAGTTAATTTTAGTTTAAAACGCAATTTTGAGATGAAGGATTTGACCTTTTTAAATTTGAAGTGACTTGGAATGGAATTGATGAATTAATTTGGATTAGTATTTACTTAAAAGTTAAGTCTTTGACTAGAGATTTGGTTTCTTTTAAGTTTAAGCTAATTATGAGGTAGATTTAGTTTTCTCATGCCAAGTTTGTTTAATTTGACCTTTTTTTTATTATTGTGATGCACGTGGTTGATTTGAGTGTTGTGCTCCTGAATGTTGCTAATCGTTTTGTTTAGTGTGCAGAGGTCCCCAGAATTGTCCATATCTTGACCCATAGCTTTTCAATTTATTTATTCTCATTTGGGATTTGTAATAATTTGGTAATTTAGTAGATAAGTAAAGTAGAGAGTAATCACATGCATATCATGTTTATTTGTAACTAATTATAACTGTTTGCATTCCATGCCACCATTATCTGCTTCAATTAATAAAGGGGTGTTTTTAGCTATGACGGGCAAATTTCGGGTAAAGGTGCAAGAGCACGACCTCTCGGGATTTCGCCACGAGATTGATTGGTTTTCACGAATATCCCTGGAGGGCCGGGCTAGGTTCGTGAAGGCTGAGTCAAGTAAACTCCTTTTTATTAATCAACTAATAAAATCGGACCTTGCATTCATCATTCCATACATGCATTAGTTAATGTTTAGATCAAGATTTGAAGAAAAAGCAAAAAAGAAGAAGTAAAAGAAAAAATCAGAATATTAAAAGATGCAATACAAGAAGTTTTCAAAAATGTTTTCAAAAAAATCATGTTCTCTTATTCAATTTTCAAAAGAAATTAAAATTGGTAATCAAAGAGTTTTCAAGGTAAGCATTTTCAAAAAGAATTTTTTTTTTTCAATTTAAGTAAATCCGAAAGAAGACTTTTGGAAAATAAAAGTTTTGAAAAAATCCAAGAGAAGACTTTTTGGATAATAATAAAATTGGTCAACTTTTGAAAAAAAAAAAAAAGGAATAAAAGGTTTTATCACAGCATTTTCAAAATTTCTTTTCCGAATAGGAAAAGATCAACAAGAGAACAAACAGTGAAAGAGAATCGAAATAGAATTGATCGACGGTAGTTCGATCACATTCTTCGTGTCCTCGACATTTGGTTTCAAAAATGACTTTATTTTCTTTCAGAACCCTTTCTTAATTGTTAAAGATAAAAGCAAACCCGATAGATTTAGATTAGACTAGAGGTACCGTCGTTTGACGGGCGTTGTGACGGTGCTAATCCTTCCCCACACGTAACCGACTCCTGGACTTGGGTTCTGGTTCGTAGATCGTAGAATTAGACTTAGTGTGTCCATCGTCAAACATGGTCCATTAGGTCTAATAGATGTAGATGGCTAATAACACCTAGGCAAAAAAGATTAGTGGCGACTCCTCTTTTCTAAAGTCGTTTCGACAGGGTCCCCCGGACCCGGACGTTTCGACACCACCTCGACCTGGCTTTTTTTTTGGCCAAACACCTCGACCTGGCTATACCCAATTCCTAATGGACTTTGGCTTTGCAAAATCATGCCGCAAGTCTCTTCATGCTTTGTACAAGAGTCATACTTTGTTTGCAGATCTGATATCTCATCTTGTAATTTTCTTATATGAAATGCAAGCCGTTAAAAATCAATAAGGAAAGAGGTGTGGAAAAATACCAGATGGAAAAATGGCAAGATCATAAGATAACAGAGAAGTCCAAATTAGATAATTTTGTTTGTACCAAAACTAAGAACACTTAACAATAATTAATATTTATAATGATTTCTCACTTGTTTAGAGATTGAACTGGGAAATAAAAGAGCTTTAAAAAAATACAAGGAAAAAACTCATTACTTATAAAAAGCCCTTTGGGAGAGTCAGAGGTAACAATGATTTTGGACTTTTCGGCTTTGCGTGGCTGATGATGACAGATTCTCCAACGTTACAAGCTTTGAGAGAGTGAAAGAGTGAAGGCGAGACAAGGCGGAAACTTTGTCAGGAATTTAAGTCAAAATACCCTTTTATGTTTTTCCTTTGTACTTGGCTACTGCTTATTACCCCTGACGCTTGTTTGTTAAAATTCTGTTGATCTCGTTGCTGGCTCTCTGTCTGAATGCAGTCGGAGACTTGAACCACCTTATTTCTGCCACCATGAGTGGTGTAAATTGCTGCCTGCGTTTTCCTACTCAACTTAACTCGGATCTCCGCAAGCTCGCTGTTAATCTCAGGAAACAAATTGGGAATATGGGTTTACAATGAGTAGTTTATCAAGATAGAGTCTGATTCGCATTTAGCAAGGTTGGAATAGGGATTTTGGATAGTTTCGAAATATTTAGAGCTCTGCAATGATTCTGATTTTTCGTGGGCTATGTGCGGTGGTGGAGCCTATGGTGGCGGGCTGGCGGCGGTGGTTTTCTGCAATTTTTTTGTTTTAGTTAGGGGTTTTTTTTTTCCAGATTTATTCTTTATTTATATATATATGTATATTTATTTTTTTTGCCAGAATATATATATATTTATTAAATTATTAGTATTATATTATTTGTTTAAAATTTATATTAGTATTATATTTATTAAGTGTTAGCCACCTGGCTTTTAATAAGCCATCTGGCTAAAAGAAAGTCAATATTTTGGCTCATGACGCGCCTTAACGGGGTGTGTTGGTCAAACCCTGGAACCGTCTGAAATTATCTTTAATTGTAACATTTTCGTAGCGTTATGTCCTTAATTGTTACCTCATCAAACGTTGTATCCTCAATTGGATTTTCAGGCAAATGTTATATCCTGAATTGATCATTTAGCCCAATCCTGAGATAAACTTAAATTGACACCTTCCATTAATTATTGCATAAAACAAAATTGATTTCATTGATGAAATCGTTTTAATCAATGCCATTTAGAAAATCAAATAAAATGAAAGAAAGATGGGGAAGAAGAGAAGGAAATTGGAATATTATTATATCTTAAAAGCCAATTTCGGTCTCATCTTCCTTAAAATTATCATTTAAAAAAACCCCAAAAGATTCTCCTCCAATTCTCTGATCGAATTAATAAGTAAATTTGAGAATCTAAACTAGGGATTTCAAGTTTTAAGGACTGATTTTGGGTAAGGTTTAAGCTGCCTAAGGTATACCTAAATCACAAAATCAATATAAACAACACTTTATTTCAAGGTTTAGAAATCATATACTTGGGTGAGAGATTATTGGCTTGAGATGCCACCATGAATTGACAAAAAACTCAATATACTCTAGAGAAGGGAAGGGAGAAAAAAAGTTTATGCCCACGACTTTGTAACTTGGTTAGCAAATAGAATCTGCCATTTTATATTTCATTTTTAATTTTAGAAAATAAAAAATTACATGGCAAGATGATGTGGCAAGAATACTATAAATTGGGAAATAAATTTAAAAGTCTAGAGTACAATGGCTGAAACCAATACTGGTTACTTTCATAAAACTATGAAAGTGATGCAAAAAAGAAACACTATCAGACTTTTGATTTCTACATCCGGGGAAAGGCTTGAAACATATGAGCAAATAAAGAGTGAAGCTGTTGGCTACTTTCAAAAGTTTATGGGGAATAGAGATGAGAACCTGTAGGGTTGTTCAATTGAATTTCTAGAGGATCTTCTTGTTAATAAAGTTACTGCAAATATGATTCAGTTATTGGAAGCCCCTATTACTTCTAAAGAGATTAAGGAGACTTTCTTCTCACTTAACAGTGATAAAGCTCCTAGACTAGATGGATACACTGCTCATTTCTTCAAAACATCATAGAATATTGTAGGTAATAATGTTACTGCAACTATTCTTTATGCTTTTGAACATTCTAATGTGTTGCCTGCTTTTAACTCTAATGTTATAGCTTTAATACCTAAAGTTCAAAACCCTAAGTCTATGGTTGACTTTAAACCTATTGCTTGTTGCTCTATGATTTACAAATGTATTTCTAAGATTCTTGCTAACAGACTGAAAAAGACCCTGCCACATCAAGTAAATTGGAATCAAAGTGCCTTTATAGAAGGCAGGAGAATTAGTGATAATATTTTGATGGCTCAAGAATTGGTTTGTGGTTACCATAAGCCTCATCATCTCTCCCCTAGCTGTGCATTAAATATTGATCTTAAGAAAGCATTTGACACTCTTGATTGGAGTTTTATCATCAACACTCTGCACGCCTTGCATTTTCATACTAAATTCATCAATTGGATTACTGCATGTATCACTACACCAAAATACTCAGTTTCTTTAAATGGGGGACTTAAGGGATATTTCTCCGGAGCTCGTGGTGTTAGGCAGGGGGACCCTTTGTCACCATTTTTTTTTGGCAATGAATGTTCTCTCCCATTTGTTAAATCTTGGTGCTGAATTTGAAGTCCTTGCTTTCCACCCGAGATGTAAGCAAGTTCGATTCACACACTTGAGCTTTGCTGATGATCTTTTAATCTTTACTAAAGGCCATTTAAATTATGTATTGGGGGTGAAAAATATCCTGCAATTATTCTATGGGTTCTCTGGTCTTCAGCTCAATTGCTTTAAGAGTGAAATTTTTATTACTGGTATTTTTGTTGATGCTATTGATGAAATGACAGTAGAAACTAGCTTTAAAATCGGGAAGCTTCCAATGCGCTATCTTGGTGTTCCTCTAGTTTCTAAGAGGTTGAATGACAGAGATTGTGCTACTCTTATAGAGAAAATCACTCAAAGAATTACTTCTTGGACTGCTAGGCATATCTCGTATGCTGGAAGATGTCAACTTATCAGTCTATTATTTTCAGTATGCAAAATTACTGGTGTTTGAATTTCATTCTTCCACAATCTATTCTCAATAAAGTTAACCAATTGTGTGCTAGCTATATATGGAAAGGTGTTGCAAGTAGCAATCGTGGAGCAAAAGTTAGTTGGGAAATTATATGCCATCCAAAATGGGACTGGGCTCCAAAAATTTGCATTTCTAGAACAGGGCTTGTATCATTAGAAATATTTGGCTCCTTTATACCCAATCTGTATCTATATGGGTTTCTTAGGTATCAACTCACATTCTAAAAGGAAAAAATGTCATGGATATTCCTATTTTGCAAGGGTACAGTTGGAAGTTAAAGAAACTGTTAAAATTGAGAGTTTTTGTTGATCAATATATTTTGCAGGGGAATTCCTCTTAGCCTTTTGCAGATGCAAAGCACAAAGCTGCTGCAATTTATGAGATTCTTAGGCATAAACAGGAAAAGAAAAGCTTACAAAAACTTATTTGGTTTCCACTTCATATACATAAATACTCATTTGTTTCTTGGTTGGTTATTCTTAGTAGACTGCCAACTAGAGACAGATTGGCACATTTTGGGAATTGATTTGGAATCCAAAGAATGAATGTTATGCTCTTCATCTGATGAATGCCGAGATCATCTCTTTTTCTTTTGTGACTTCACCAAATCTATATCGCAGAAGGTACTTTCTACATGTGGCTTTACTCGCACTGTGGGTGATTGGAATGATCAATTCCAATGGGCTCTCCATGGCCTCAAAGGGAAGTCTTTACATACTCTTGTGCTCAAGATTGCTTGGACCAGTTTCTGCTACTTTGTTTGGCTTGAGAGGAATGCTAAGATATATGCAGGCAACCTCAAATATGTTGAAACAGTGTTCGTACAAATTGCTGACACAATTCGTAGCAAGCTCTTTGGTTTAGGACTAAAATCAGATTTCATAAACAGGAAATTATGTCATAGTCGGAAATTGTCTATTCCTGGCATTATTAGTTAATGACCATTTAGTTCTTTGTACCTTCTGTATTTTTTTTTTTGAGAATAAGAATACTCTTCATTAATCTTATAAATCAGGATTACAAACGGGTAGATTTACTCCACTCCAAACATGATTAGTCCCAATATCACACTCAATATGGGTTAAATCATGGGCAAATTTATTAACTACTCTATGGACATGCTTAAAATTACAAAAATCAAAACAAGAAGCCAATTCACATATCTGTTTAATAAGGACACCTCCCTCCCAACATGAAAGATTGCCTCGAGTAATCTTTGTAATCGCCAAACTGGAATCACTTTCAACTTCACACTCTGTAATGCCATACGATAAAGCTAAAATCATTCCAAATCTCAGGGCATAAATCTCTGCAAATAGCTGTTAGAGTTTGATGTGTGATGGTAAAATCTGTTTCACTTAATATCAAAGTGAACAGATGATGTATATTTATACTTGTGTAGAGTACAAGAGTTTATATCAAAGTGAAATACAATGAGATAAATAAATAAATTAAACAAGGATTATCTAGGAGTAGTTTGATTAACAGATTGAAGATCATCATTATCTTTATCAGTCCCCCTCAAGCGTATGGGTGATGAAAGAACCTGGAGCTTGTTTCAAAGAAGAATGAATCGTGTAGAGGACAGAGGTTTTGTCAAAATATCAGCTATTTGATCTGCTGAAGAGATAAATCTAACATCCAGTGTCTTATTGGCCACTTTCTCGCGAACAAAGTGATAATCAAGTTCAATATGCTTGGGTCGAGCATGAAGAACAGAATTAGCTGTAAGATAAGTTGTGCTCAAATTATCACACCATAGAGTTGGAGTAGCAAGAAGATAAACATGAAGTTCAGACAATAAACTTTGGAGCCAAATTAGTTCAGTGGCATGAGCAACACTCCGGTATTCAGCTTCTGTACTTGATCGTGCCACAGTTGATTGCTTCTTGGAATTCCAGGAGACAAGATTGTTTCCAAGAAAGATGCAATAGGCAGTAGTAGACATACGATCATCAGGACAATTGGCCTAATCCGCATCAGAATAAGCATTCAAAGTAAGAGATTTCGACTTTTGCAGATGAAGACCTAGATGAATAGTGTCTTTTAGGTAGCGAAGGATTCGTTTCACTGCTGTCCAGTGAACTTGGGTTGGTGCTTGCATAAATTGGCAAACTTTGTTCACTAAATAGGCAATCTTAGGCCTTTTGATGGTAGCATACTGGAGTGCACCAACTGTACTTCGATACAAAGTAACATCAGAGAAGGGCTCACCAACATATTTAGAAAGATGAAGGTTAGTTGCTGCAGGTGTGTTACAAGGCTTTGCTCCATCCATCTTTGTGCGACTGGGCAAATCAGAAATGTATTTTTGCTGGGAAAGTATTACACCAGAAGAACATGATTGAACCTCAACTCCAAGAAAGTAGTTTAGAGGCCCTAAATCTTTCAGCTTGAATGTCTTATCAAGATCAGAAACTAACGAATTAATAGCCTCACTATCAGAACCAGTGATTATTAAATCATCAACATAGACAAGAATGATGATAAGTCTAGTTGTTGTATGATAAATAAACATTGAAGAGTCAGCCTTTGAATTGGTGAATCCAAGTTCAAGTAGACGAGAACTTAGCTTTTGGAACCAAGCCCGTGGAGCTTGTTTGAGACCGTAGATTGCTTTTTGTAATTTGCATACTGCCGTTGGGTGACTTGAATCAACAAAACCAGGAGCCTGAGTCATGTAAACTTTTTCCTGTAAAGAACCATGCAGAAAAGCATTATTTACGTCAAGTTGTCTCAATGACCAACCATTTTTGAGAGCAAGAGTGATGACAACTCGGATTGTCACTGGTTTAATAACAGGGCTAAAAGTTTTGGTGTAATCAACACCTTCTTCTTGATTAAATCCCTTGGCAACAAGTCTTGCCTTGTGCCTTTCAATAGAGCCATCAGATTTTCTTTTCAGCCTGAACACCCATTTGCAACCAATTACATTTTTACCTGGAGGCAATGAAGTAAGAAACCAAGTACCATGTTTGAGTAAAGCATTGTATTCATCAACCATAGTAGATCTCCAAGACGGAACCTTTTTTGCCTGTGTAAAACATGTAGGCTCAGTTTCGGTTAGTGTACCTAGAGGAAGAGGGTGTTTGGTACAAGAGTAAGCAACATGATCAGGGTAGGTTTCTTTTTCCGAGTTTGATCATCTGTTCTTATTGTCATAGGATGTGTTTTGGTTGTTATTGGAAGAGGAGATGGGATCGAGTCTTGATGAGAACCATGACTTGTTGGTGATGAAACAACACTTTGAGAATAGGAAGAAAAACTTGGAGATGAAAATTGAAGAGAGGAAGGTGGACTCGATGAACCTGAGTTTGAGGAAGACACTGTTTTGGACTGAGCGATAGAAGAAGTATCTGGCATAACGGTTGGAATTGAACTAGAAGGAGAAGGTCCTGTGGTAGGATTTAAAAGGTTCTGATTGGAACTGACTTCTGAAAAAGGGAAAGAAAGCTCATCAAAAATGACATGTCTAGAGGTAAAGATTTTACCAGACTGTAGATGAAGACATTTGTAGCCATGATGTTTGGAGCTGTACCCAAGAAAAACATACCTTAACGATCTTGGCTGCAACTTATTAGAGTTATAAGGACGAATATAAGGAAAGCATGCACTGCCAAAAACTCTAAGAAATTTATAATTAGGGATTTTGTGAAACAAAGTTTCATATGGACTTTTATTTTTAAAAGTTGGTGTAGGAAGACGATTGATAAGAAAAACAGCAGTAGAAAAGGCATCATACCAATAAGAGGAAGGTGCAGAAGAATTGAAAAGCAAAGTGAGACCTGTTTCAACAATGTGTCGATGCTTTCGCTCAACTCTTCCATTTTGTTCATGTGTATGGGGACAAGATACTTTATGAAGAATACCACTTGACTCTAAGAAGGAGGAGACATTGCGATATTCGCCCCCCCCCAATCTGTTTGGACATATTTGATCTTTCGATTGAAGAAATTTTCAACTTGAATTTGGAATTTTTTTAAATATTTGGAATACTTCAGATTTTTGAGACATAGGAAAAATCCATGTATATTTGCTAAAATCATCAATGAAGCTGACATAATAACGATGTCCATTATTTGATAAAATAGGAGAAGGTCCCCATACATCTGAATGGATTAAATCCAAAGGATTATTAGAAACAGAAGTAGATAATTGAAAAGACAACTTATGAGCTTTTCCTAGTTGACAAGAAGAGCAAAAAGATAAAGATTTGTTGCCTTTAACAGGCAATTTATTTTATAAAAGAACTTGCTGAACAATCCTAGGAGAAGGGTGACCCAACCGTTGATGCCAAAGATCAGAAGACACACGTTCCCCGACTAAAACTTGAAGCGAATGACTAGTTTGAGATGATGGAATGGGAAGCAGTCGATAGAGACCATTATCCAGAACGCCATTGAGAAGGACCTGGCCCGAGAATAGATCCTTAACAAGACAATGAGAAGAGTGAAACTCAAAATAAACATTATTGTCAGAAGCAAATTGAGAGACACTAATTAAATTCTTTGTGATAAAGGGAACATGAAGCACATTATTTAAGTATAAAGGACGATTAAGGAAGGGGAGTATGGAAGAGCCAACATGTTTAATAGGCAAACCTGTTCCGTTTCCCACTTTCACACGATCATGTCCTTGGTACTCTGAGTGGATGGACATGTTAGATAGATCTACAGTCAAATGGTTGCTAGCTCCAGAATCTGGATACGAATCATAGTGACAGTGGATGCTGAAGCCATTAGTGCTGATGAGTTTGTGGTTTGTGTAGACTGATATCCATGATCAAAGCGGTGGAATCAGTCTAATGCAGAGTGCCCAAATTTTGAGCAAACTTGACACTGAGGCCGATTGGTGAAACTACCAGTTGAAGCATTTGAATTGAAGCTAGGATTCGTTCTTCCACGGCCTCTGCCACGACCGCGAAAAGATCCTCTACCACGTTCTTGATTGCGTGGTGGCCTAGGAGAAGAAGAGTTTGTTTTTTTGCACTATTAGCTGTAATTGGCTCAGAGAGTGTGTGCTGTTCCAACCTGTATTCATAGCCTAATAAGAGGCTGTGAAGGTCATCCATTGTTACTGTTTCACTGTGAGTAGAAACAGAAACCACCAAGGAATCATATTCGAGACCAAGACCTGCAAGAATTTGTAGAATTAAGTCTTGATCAGAGACTGGATGACCAGCTATGGCAAGGTTATCAGCCACTGTTTTAAGTTTCTGAAGATAATCTGAGATCGACAGATTTTTCTTCATTGTAGTTTGGAGTTCAAGACGCAGCTGCATGATTCGGTTCCTTGATTGATTTGCATAGAGTTTCTCCAATGATGTCCATAGAGAGTGAGAGGTTGTGCATCCGACAACCTGTGCAAGAACTGATTCTGTTAGAGAAGAGAGAATCCAGCCTAGGATAAGTTGATCTTGACTTTGCCAAGCAGCAAATTGAGGATTTTGAACGAGAGTGGGAGTTTCAGAAGAAGCAGATTCGGTGGTTGAAGTGTTGAGAATAGTTTGAGATGGGCAAGGCAAGCTTCCATCAATATATCCGATTAAATTGTGGCCTCTGATTACAGGTAACAGTTGAGACCTCCAAAGGAGAAAATTATTGTGATCTAATCGCATTTGAACAGGGTGATTGAAATTGGTAGTTCCGACATTGGTGGTGGATAGAGAAAAGCCAAGTGAAGATGTAGTTGTGTGGCCGGAAGAGGTAGAGGAGGAGGAGGAGAGAGAGAGCAGCGGAAGAGGTGGAGGAAAGAACTGGCTCGGATGCCATGTTAGAGTTTGATGTGTGATGGTAAAATCTGTTTCACTTAATATCAAAGTGAACAGATGATGTATATTTATACTAGTGTAGAGTACAAGAGTTTATATCAAAGTGAAATACAATGAGATAAATAAATAAATTAAACAAGGATTATCTAGGAGTAGTTTGATTAACAGATTGAAGATCATCATTATCTTTATCAATAGCGCATCTGGAACCAAATCTATCTTCCATGATGCGCAGACTATGACTTCACCCGAGGAATCTCGAACTACAGCCCACATCCCAGCCACCTTATCTTGAAAATTAAAAGTAGCGTCTGTGTTTAGCTTCATTCGGCCAAAGTCAGGACATTTCCATCGATGCAGACACCAATGCGCTCTGTCCTATATACCTCAATACTCACCGATTGCTTAACTTCAATATCAAATCTAGTTGTCGCTATACTAAGTGTCTCCGGTCGCTTACACTTATGCTCATGAAGGGCCTGGTTGCGATTGTGCCATATCAGCCAAAGAACAAAACACACCAATTCCAGCGAACCAAGTTGTGCTGCCTTATCAAAACAACCTCCCAAAAATCATCACAAGAACACCACTCATCAAGATAAGTCAGTATCCAGGGACACAATATACTCCAAACTTGCTGGCTAAAATGACAACCAAAAAAGATATGAAAAATGGAACTCTCCTCTTCTGTACAAACCTCACAGTTTGGAGAAATGCTTAACCCTCTCCGCTCCAATAAACACTTTGCAGGGAGAAATTCAGAGCCACTCTTGACAGTGTAACAACCATTGGTGGCATTATTCCAAATCAAAACATCAGGGCTCAGTGAAGGATGTAAAGGAATACTCAACACAAGTCTAACATGTTCCTCTATAATTAGTTCATGAATTAGATCAGCATCCCAATGACCAGGCTCATCAAATAACACACATACCTTATCATCTTGACATATAGTTCCAGGCTTTGGTCGTGGTTTATAGTAGGGTGGGTTATTTAGCCATTTATCACCCCATAAATTAACACTACTACCCGACCCAATTCTCCAACGACATCCCTCTTTAAGCACCTCCCTACCATACATCAGGCTACGCCACACAAATGATGGATTCGACCCCAATGTTGCCTGCATAAAAGTGGTGTTCCCAAAGTACTTAGCTTTCAACACTCGGGAACAGAAAGAATTGTCATCTTTTAGCAAACGCCAACACTGCTTAGCTAATAGTGCTAAATTAAAGGCTTCGAAATCCTGAAACCCCAACCCTCCATCTAATTTTGATACACACAAATTATTCAAAGTAGTCCAGTGGATTTTCCGCTTATCATCAGAACCCCCTCCCCCCCCCCCCCCAAACCTAGCTATGATTTGATTAAGCTCCTAGAGCAAAGTCTTAGGAAATTTAAAACAACTCATCATATATGTTGGAATGGCCTGAGCAACTGCTTGGATCATCACAGCTTTGCCAGCAATCGATAATAATTTCCCTTTCCATCATTGAGTACGCTTCCACAGCCTATCTTTCAGTATTTGCAATTCAATTTTCTTGTTTCTTCCAATCATATAATAGGAAGGCCAAGGTATTTATCACGACCCAAACTCTTCTGCACTCCCAAATTCCCCATAATGGCATCCTTTAGGGCTTCGGGAGTGTTACTACTAAAAAGAATAGCTGACTTATCAATATTAATTTCCTGACCCGATGCCAACTCAAACCGTTTAAGCAAATTTCGAATTGCTTCACACTCGTCAACAGAAGCTCGCCAAAAAAGGAGACTATCATCCGCGAACAGCGTATCTGAGACCTTTAGTGCCCTCCTTGCTATCGGAACACCATGAATTTCACCTATTCTTTCAGCATGCTGTAACAAAGTAGAAAAACCTTCCATACATAGAAGGAACAAATATGGTGATAATAGATCACCCTGACGGATACCACGAGTTGGGACTATAATATCGGATTGGGTCCCATTAATCTGAACTGAATAAGTGACAGTACACACACTAGTCATAATTAACGATATCCACCTAGGGGAGAAACCCAACCGCCTCATCATTCCTTCCAAAAAAGCCTATTCCACACGATCATAGGCCTTGCTTAGGTCTAATTTCAAAGCCATATGTCGTTTACCACCACTGCGTTTATTCTTCAAACAATGAATTGTTTCAAAAGCTATTATAGCACTATCAAAATTTTGCCTGCCTGGGACAAAGGCGCTTTGATTAGGCCCTATAATTTGTGGCAAAACCATCCTTAACCTATTAGCCAGAACTTTCGAAATAATTTTAAAGATGACATTGCACAAACTAATAGGGCAGAAATCCTTAGCTGAACATGGGTTCTTGATCTTAGGAACTAAGACTATATGAGTATGATTAATATCCAACAACTGCTCACTATCATTAAGAAAGCCCAAAATCGCCTTAGTTACCTTTTCTCCAACTATATCCCAAAACTTCTGGTAGAAAAAAACAGTCATTCCATCAGGGCCTGGAGCCTTACTAGAACCCATTTGGAAAATTGCTTCCCGCACATCCTCTGGAAGAAACACACGATCCAACATGGTATTCATCGGCCTTGATACTTTAGGTTCTATCAAACACAAAACCCAATCAATATCTAACCGACTTGGATTTAAGGATGAGAATATGGAACGAAAACACTCCCCTATTTCTCTCTCCACCTCCTTGTACTCATCATGCCAATTTCCATCAGCATCCTGGATTGCCGAAATTGCATTCTTGCATTGTCTTCTAGAAGCCATATTATGAAACACTCTTGAGTTCCGATCACCTTCCTTCAACCAATCTAATTTTGCTCTTTGTCTCCACATAGTTTCTGCCTTATCAAATAATTCATTTAATTCATCAGTACATGCATGGAGAGGCCGTGAGTCTGCCCCATTTTGGACTTCTTTATACAATTTTGCCAACTCCTTTTTCTTCTTCCGAATACAGTGTTTTACATTCCCAAACACGTGCTTGTCCCATTGCTGGAACTACTAGAAATCCACCCATTCTGCGACATACAGAATAAGTCGCAGAAAGGGCAAAAAATGTCACAGATGGTTATCTACGACAGATTATGCATGTTGCAACGTATGTAGCATGCAAGCGTGTCGCATATGTTCAACTACGACATGTTTGTCGCAGATACGAATTGTTTGCGACTGACTTTTTAGTGTCGCAGTTGACATTCATGATGTCGCAGTTAGTGGGTTGGCTTGCGACGAGAGGTTGACCTTGTCGTCGAATCTCTCGTTGCAAGCCGTCGCATTTGATTTACATGTCTGTCGCAATTGCTTTTAGTGTTCGTCGCTGTCTGTCGCACATAGAGACCATGCTTGTCGCAATTATTTCAATTGAGTCGCAAATTGTAAATAATATTTTCAGAATTTGAGAATGCATAATCCCTTAACAAAATCCATGTAACCATACATTTCAAATACTGTAATACTTGCTCTCAGCAATACTCTAATTCATATATAGATAATAAATTTAGTTCATATACATCATGGTCTTTTAATTAGTATATACTTAAGTAATGTTACTAAAAATCCAAACTTACAAAACATCAATTTCTTCATTTCGTTGAAGAAGTTTGGTATATCCCCACCCAAATCATTTGAAGAAAGATCACTGTCATAGAAGAAAAATATACACAAGAATTAGACCAGCAACAACCATTAAAAAGAAAAAAAAAGAAAAGAAAAGAGAACCCAAGATCAATATGATAGTAATGAAGAAAGAAAAACTTACAAGAATAGATATTCAATCCTAAATCATGTTGAATGTAAGTCACCAAAATGTAGAAAAATATGAAAGTATTAATTAGATACGTACAAAGTTGATGGTATTGAGCAGGATTAACTAAAAACAAAATCAACCCAACGTAACTAAATGCAACATGAACTTTAACCACAAAATAAATATAAAGAAGTAGAAAGACCCAATTTAATCAAGTAAGAAATTTACCCAATAACAATCTCAGTCTAATTACCTGCAAGAACAAAATCCATGTAAGGACAATTTTGTTTCTCTAGATTTTCCAACTCCCATTATTCGTAAGTTTTCACAATTAAATTCAAGGAAGAAATTCTTAGCTCGACCAAGTTCGAAGGTGACATCTAACACATATATAACAGACTTTTTTCGCAAAAAATTGGGACTCAACCCTTTAGCACATCTAAAAGATGACACATAGAAAATAAACTCTTCATGGCTAAGAAAATTGAAAACTACTCTCACCTTTGGATGACAAAATTGTTGCCCCATAAAGTTTAAAATAACCACTTCCACCAACTGTTTAATCATCTAACTAGGAAGTGAAACTAATAGAAAGTAACTTTTGATAGCCAAGACCTTTGAACATTATACTTCCAAAATTGATTGGCTCCATATTGGTTACTTATGCCTGCTAAAAATTATCACAAACTACTACATACCAACGAGTAAAGTTTAGCAAACAGAATATCAAAACCACTCTCCTAATTTGTTAAGCTGGTGCCTTGGTCAAACAAATATATCACAAAGCAAAAAAAGAAAACCAAGACATTCCAAATTTTTCAGGGCCTTAAATCTCCCTAATATGCTTGATGCTAGCAAAACAAATGACAACGAAATCAGATTAACAAATGCAACACCAGATTTCAAAATTATAGAAAAATTAGCAGAAGAATTAGGGTTTAATGAAAAATTTAAATGAAAAATCAGATTAACTCAATCGTGGTCTTAATGAAAAATTTATAAGACAAAAGTTTAAATGAAATTCGTAGACCAAATCCCCTAGATTTCACAATTCCTACCAAACAATAGAAAAACTACTTAGATTGGAAGACCATAGAGAACTACTTGTATAGGAATTATGCTCTAATTATCAAAGTTATGCACAACAAAATATTATATATATACATACACATATATATATATATGTGTGTGTATATAGTTGGAGAAAGGTGGTGGGAAGAACTATAATTTATTAAGCAAGCTCTTAGTTAATTACAAACTTCTCCACAATTTGCACTCACACACTACAACACACACACATGCTCTCTTGCTCACTCACTTTCAAATTGACACCTCACTACTTGCTCACTTTCAAGAGCTCACACACTTTTACTCATTAGCTCACACAACTTCACTCTCAGCTTACTCGGTTAACACAGCTTTTCACACACTGACTTAACCATGCCAACTGAAGGAACTTAACATGCCCTATTAAACCGACTTGATTTCTCCTAGATTCTTCTTCATATTGGTTTGCCAATTGCAAACAGACTTGACTTGCTAACATGAATTTTCTACATGCTTCTACACAATTCTAGTTTGCCGGTAATAAGGAATTGTCTAGAGAATTGAGATATATATATATACACCCAAAGCTAGCTACTATAATACCTTTTAAACTTTAACCAGATTTTCTTTGAAAGAAAAAAAATGAAATTAACATCCTAAATTATATATTCCTAGTAATTGAATAAAAGAATCAAATAAAACTTCTTTTTTCTTTAATCGAATTGTCCCAATTTTTCATTCGCCCAACCTACAAGCCAACAAAATGAGGTGTGATGCAAAATATTTCATTTTTAGAATTAATTACCTATAAAGAAATAGGTTAGTATGAAATAATATATAAAATCGAAGAGAAATTGGAGATACCTGGAACCCAACAACATCTACCAATTTGAACGCCCAAATTTGAACACCCAAGGATGATTGTTGGCTGCTTCTTGTTAGTGAGTTGATAACCTTTTTTAAAAAAGGAAAATATTGCCTGCAAGCAGAGACTACTAATTTCTTCTTAATGAAAGGGGGAAAGAACCATACCTACAAGGAGGGAGGAGCAATGAGCGACCTTGGAGATACCAGCGGCGGCTTTGAGACTTTTCAAGGGTTTTCGACTGAATATTTGACCAAGAATTCGCCGGATTAGGAAAGAGGAGCGTTAGACGGTGTGAAATTTCGGCCGGAGGCTTGGGTGGGTAGGTAGAGGATAAGATTGTGAGCAGCGGCGCCCTTAGACTTAGAGAAGAATTCGCCGGATTAGGAAAGAGGAGCGTTAGACGGTGTGAAATTTCGGCCGGAGGCTTGGGTGGGTAGGTAGAGGATAAGTTTGTGAGCAGCGGCGCCCTTAGACTTAGAGACTATAGTTGAATAGGGGAAATAGAAAAGGCCAAACTGTTCTGAACTTTTAGGGTTATAATTTCAAACGCGACATACACTTATTCACAATTGCGACACTGGGTACGTCGCAATTGGTTTATTGTTTAACAATTTTTTAGTAAAATTAATTTATTCCTAAATTTTTTATTATACTACACCTAACATTTTAATTTAACATATAATGGTAAATTGATTAAATAATTTAAATTTTTTTTGGAAAAAATAATTTGCTAGTTAAAGACTCAAATTTAATCAAAATATATCTTAGCAAATTAATTAAATAATTTTTTACCATTTTTATAGTTAAAAATCTTTATCTAATTATTTCAATTAATAATGTTTAAGTATAAAAATCCTTAACTAAAGAGATTTTTTTAAAAAAATTTTAAATAATAACTAGGTGTACGTTGACATTTGCGACGACCATTAAAGCATAAATGCGACTGAGTGGTTGTTGCAGATATAAAATTATATATAATTTAATAATTTAAACCAAATTAAATTTCATGTTTGTCGCTAACTCGTCGCAATCTATGTCGCATATATGTTATCCTAAGCCACCCGCGTAAAAAATAAACATTTGCGACAAATATATGTCCGTCGCATACCTTCCCGCGCAACAAAAAAGTTCCCGCCAAGTCAACTGCGACTAGAAATGCGACAAACATCATTTTTGTCGCAACTGACGTCGCAAGTTTGTCGTTGATGTTGTCGCACTTGTCAAAAGTTGCACGGAATTTTCGGATTCTTATGTCTGTCGCAAGTTGGTCGTAAAGTTCGTCTCAGAAAGCACTTTCTGCGACGAATTTTGCATGTCGCAATTGTTGTATGTCGCAGAAGGGGTAGATTTCTAGTAGCGGGAGGCTATCAGCACAATTAGCAATGCATTGCTTAACATTCATATTATCGTCAGCATTCCAACTAGCAGCAATAATCTCATGAATATTATTATGAAATACCCACATATTCTCAAAACGAAAATGCTTAACACGATTATTACAACTCATCTCAGGCCTATCTAAAATATGTACAAGCATAAGAAGATGATCCAAACCAGCAGTGCATAAATTATCCACAAACGAATATCTAAATTTATTCTTCCAACTCGAATTCACCAAATATCTATCTAATTTCTCAAAACAAACCTCCTCACCTACTTTCCGTGACCAAGTCAACTTAGCTCCTCTAGTTTGAAGCTCTTGAAACCCGCAAGACTCCACTGCATCTCTGATCAAGTCAAAATTATGCATATTTTTATAGCTATTTTTCCATGTTTTTTCCTATTTTTATATGTATTTTACCCTATTTTGCTAGTATTTGTGTTTTTAGGTCTTGAAAACAAGAAAAGTGAAAACTTATTATTTTTCACTCTTTTTGGAGCTATTTTGGTGACTTTTTACTCAACCATGGACTTAGTTATTTGGAATGAAGATTTGAAGATTCGAAGTTCATGTTTGAAGATATTTTGAAGATTTGAAGACCATTGAAGAATTATTTCAAGAACCAATAATTGAAGATTTGGAGCTTATTTGCAAAGGATTGAAGCCAAGCCCAGAAAAAGCCCGGAAGTTAAGGATTTTTGGATAATTTATATGGGATAATACTCAGTCCATATAAGTCCACAATTGGAGTTAAAATCCCAATTGGTGCCGCATAAACCCTCCAAAATATCCAAATCTCGTAATTTCCCGCATCTAGTCCTATTTGGAGTAGGAATCAGCGCAGTCTCGGTAGAAAGGTCATAACTTTCTGCTCAGATGTCCGTTTTGAGCCCATGAGTAGCCGTTGGAAAGCTAATTCCGAGATCTACAACTTTCATTTGAAATCCAAAGCCCAGTTCTACCAGCTTTAAGACCGAATTTGCCGTTGAAGTTTATGCAGAAATCCAGAAAATTCCAGAGTCCTATTTTGACTTGGATTCTACTCTAGGAAGATTTTTAATCCAACTTGGAGTCCAAGTTAAGCCTAGAACCGTCCTAGACCCTTTCCTAAGTCTGTGAGGAGTCTAATTTAGTCCCCTATATAAAGCCACCTCCTGTAACACAAATCACATACCTTCACACAACTCACAAATCATAATTCTCTTTTTCTACCTTTCTTTAGTTTAGTTTTTCTCTAGTTTTTAGAAGGGGAGTCGACACCCTCTCTAAACATAGAGGGGTGCGGCATCCCTAGGGTTTTCAAGGAGGAGAATTCGTCCCCTCAAGTCTTGTAAGTATTCTTATGCCTCTCATGGATTTTCCCAAGTCCATGAGTAGCTAAACCTTTAATACTTCTTATCCTTTGGTGAATTCAATCAATTGATTATGGTGAGATTTCTATACTTATAATTTAGTGTTAAGTTCTTGATAGATAGTATGCAAAAACCTGTTTTGTTTTATGATCTTGAATTTTATTGATTTATGTGGCCACTAATGACGTAATTGGATAGATATACCACTAATCAAATAAGGCTTGACCTCCGAGTTTGATTTATCGTAGCAAATTAGGTTTGTTTGACCGCTGCCTGATGGGAGTTTGTCTATCGGGGTGTGAGAAATTGCTCTTCGTATGGTTCTACTTGTAGGCATGTGTGTAAAATTAATTGTTCTTACTGCTTTGTTCTCAAGTGATCTTTAGGCCCTGAAAAAGTAATTAATTGCTGAAGGAATAAAAGGGATTACTGCAGCTTTGACCGGCCTCTTATCTAATATACATGTTGGAATTTTCCTATATCAGTTATCATCAAGAATAAGATGCTAAATTCACCTTTTAAATCAAGGATCCATAGTTAATTTGATTGATTTATACCATTGGAGAAGAATTATGCTTTATAATTATTGTTTTCTTTATAATTTGCCGTAGATTTAGATTTAATTTACTTTGCTTTGTTTTCTAGTTTAATTTGCTTTCTTTTCAATTGATATTTTTAATCCCCTGTTTTCTAAGTGATTTTTGGAAAAGATATATTCTTTGGAAAAGATCTTCACAATTTTAACCCTTCTCTGTTGGATCGACCCCTGCTTACTCTATCTACTTTAGTTAGTTTTAATGGGGATTATTTTCGTGATTGTTAAATGTCCGATCATAAATTTTGGCGCCGTTGCCGGGGAAGGGAAGTAAGATTAGATCCAAGAATTAATCTGCTCTAAAATTTTTTCCATTTTTTCTATAAAAAAAAAGTTTGCGATTTTAAAAAAAAAATTAGGATTTGCGATTTTTAAAAAAAATTATGTTTTTGCTTTTTATTTTTTGTTTAAGAACTGTTACTGTTAATTTTTCTTTTTAGTTTTGTTTCTGATTTTTCTAGGAAGTTGCATGCCAAAAACAAGAAGTAGTGGTACAGAAGGTTTAGAATTCAATCCTGAGCCTGAAAGAACACTATTTCAGAAAAAGAAGGAGAAACAAAGCCGACAACAAGAAGAGGAAGCATCCAATTCAAGTTCTCAACCTAGTTCTCCTATATCTGCTGCTTCAACATCGTCAGAAGACATGGCCGAGGTAGAAGAACCCAAAACTCTGAGAGAGTTAGCTGCACCAAACGTCAATGCCAAACGCTTAGCCATTCGATACCCATATACAACTGTAAACTTTGAGATAAAATCTGGATTTATTCAGATTTTACCCAAATTTTATGGTTTGTCTGGAGATGATCCTCACCGACATCTTACTGATTTTCAGATCGTCTGTGCATCAACAAGTATTCAAGGTATCCCTGAAGATCAATTCATGTTAAGAACCTTTTCGTTCACTCTTATGGATCGAGCAAAAGATTGGTTGTACCTTCTACCAATTGGTTCAATCACATCTTGGACGAGTCTTAAGAAGTTGTTCTTGGAAAAGTACTTTCCCGCTCATAAAGCATCAAGCATAAGGAAGGAGATTTGCGGAATTAAGCAACGCCCTGGAGAGACAATGCATGAATATTGGGAACGTTTCAAGACACTTTGCGCGAGCTGTCCCAATCATCAAATCAATGAACAGTTGCTGATCCAGTACTTCTACGAAAGATTACTACCGTTTGATAGATCTTCCATAGATTCTGCAAGTGGAGGAGCTTTCATAGACAAAACTCCCACCGAAGCTTGGACTTTAGTGGAAAACATGGCTGCAAACACTCAACAATTTGGATCTCGAGAAGACTATTCAAGAGAAGGTGATACAAGAAGAATTAATGAAGTTTCTACCTATTCCACCTCATTGGAGCAACAACTTCAAGAAACGAATCAACAAATCGCAATGCTCACTGATTTGTTCCATGGGAATTTTTCAAGTGTGCCTAAGGTTTGTGGTATTTTTTTCTCAAGGACACTATACTGATAAGTGCCCTACTTTGGAAGACAACAAGCAAGGAGTCAATGTTGTGGGAATACAAGGAGCTTATCAAAGGAAGCCTGAACCTTATTGGAGACTTGAGCAACCGAGTCAACAATATGGGAATCAAGGTAACTATCAAGGAAGGCCAATGAATTTCAAATATCTAATTTTCAATCTTCACAAGCTGTTTCCATCGAGATACAACAAATCAAAGAAGCTATGGAGATGATGAGGAAACAAATAAGTCAACTAGCTAGTGATATGAGTGATCTCAAGACACAAGGTCAACAAAGGATTTCATCACAACCAAAGGTACCTCCTAGAGAGAATGTTAGTACAATTTCTTTAAGGAGTGGAAAGGAGTTGGATGAACCCTATACAACCCATGCCGCACAACAACAAGACAAAGGAGAGCCGAGCTACACCAAAGAAGATTTACAAGTGCCTGTCAAAGAAATCAAGATTGAAGATGAACCCAATAACAAAGAAGCTGCGCCGAAAATTGAAGGTTCCAACAAGGAGAATGCTACAATCAAGCCTAAGGATCAAAAGGATTCCAATTTAATTCCTTTTCAATCAAGATTGATGAAGTCAAAGAAAGAAGATGATGATCAAGCTATTTTGGAGATACTTCGAAAAGTTGAGGTCAACATCCCACTTCTTGATGCCATTCAACAAATTCCAAATTATGCAAAGTTCCTTAAACAACTTTGTACCAACAAGAAAAGGTTACAAGGTAAGGTAAGCGCTGGAGCTAATGTCTCTGTTGTGCTTCAAAAGAGTTTACCTCCTAAGTGCAAAGATCCAGGTACGTTTTCTATTACTTGTTCTATTGGAAGAAGTATTATAGAGAATGCTATGCTTGATCTAGATGCTTCTTTAAGTGTGATGCCTTATTTTTTTTACAAATCTTTGAATCTTGGTCCTTTGAAGAATACTAATGTTATTTTGCAACTAGCTGACGGATCTTTGGTTTATCCTAAAGGTGTTTTAGAGAATATCTTAATTAAAGTTGAGCATTTGATTTTTCCTATTGACATATTCGTTATGGATATGGAATATTCAAAAGATCAATGTCCTCTTTTATTAGGAAGACCTTTTCTCAAAACTTCTCATACCAAGATTGATGTATTCAATGGTTCATTGACCATGGAATTTGATGGTGAAGTCATCCACCCTAGAATTTCATCTCAATTGCCTTTGAGCTCTAACAATTTTGTTTGTGTTGTAAACTCTAAGTGGGTTAAGAAAAAGTTAGAAGTCATCAACAACCAAGCAGTTCCACCATCCATGAAGATTGATCAACCAAGCAACTTTTCAACCGAGAAGCAAGTTCCATTAATTCCACTACATAGAACTAAGGTTGGAGCTATTCATCAATGCAAAGGAGAAAGTTTTCCCCAATTTTGGCAAAGATTTAAGAAACTTTGTGCTGATAATCCTCAACTTGGTTATGATCAGAGGGAATTGGCTCAACACTTCTACCAAGGATTAAGAGCTTCTGATCGATTAGCTGTCGACACTCTTATCTACATTCCCCTGTTCGATCATAGCACTGCTGACATATATGAGGTATTGGAGAATTTTGCTCAGATGCTAACTAATGTACCAAAGGAAGCTGCCCAAGGACACAGCCCGGCCAAGCCCATGCCACACCAACCGGCCATAGCCCGGCCATCTACATCCCATGGCGGGACGATACCGGCCAATGCAGCACCAGCCCGTGCGACACCAGTCATTGCCGCGTCACCTGCCGGGCCTTACCAGGCCACTGCCGAGCCACCCATGCCGCATGCCCGGTCATGCCCCGCCAGTGTCGCTATGCCGCCCGCGCCATGCCCGGCCTTGTCCGCTCCATCTGCACACCATGCCCGGTCAGTGCAGACCATGCAAGCTTCCAACCGAGCCATCATCACGCCAAGACCGGCCATTCCCGCACCTCGTCAGGCCCCGTCCGCGCATCATGACGTGCCATGCCCGGCCCATGTCGAGCCATTCGCGCGACCTGCCATGCCACTACCGGTCATGCCCGTGCCACCACCGGCCACATCCGTGGCACCACCAAATCGTGCTGTTTTAAATTCTTTGATTCTTTCAAGTCTTGATAAAATTCAACTTGAAACTATAAAGTCATTGAAGAAAGTAGATTTATTGAAGACCTGTTGAAGGAATACACTCAAAATTCTTTCACTCTTGAAGAATAACATTCTTTAAGGTTGTCTAGCCAAAGACCTTAAAGAAAGGCACTTATTGGGAGGCAACCCAATATTTTTACTAACCCTTAATTTTTCTTTGTTTTATTTTTATTTTTCTTTTTCTTTTCTAGGATTCCATACCAAGGGAGAAAGAGGAGTTTTCAACAACAAAGAAGAAATCGAATGGAGCTTATGCTTGGAAATAGAGAAGATTTCTTAAACCCTAACTCCATTTAATTTTTCTTGTTTCAATTTGCTTTGATTGTCTATTGCTTTTTTGCCTCTTTATGAATTCATGTGTGAATCAGTGCATAAATTTGAGTATATCTTTTTAGCCACCACTTAAGAGAGACATAATTATACATTGAGGACAATGTATCTTTTAAGTGTGGGGGAGAGAGCCTGCATGCATACATAGAAAATTGGCATAATTTTTTCGAAAATTTTGGCAAAATTTTGAATTTTTTATATATATTGATTGATTTATTTATTTTTGATTGAAGAATACTTAGAATTATTAAGAATGTTTGATTCATTGATTGATTTATAGCATGATATCTTATTTCTTAGATTAAGTATAATTGAAGTTTGTGATAAAAGCTTACCATTTATTATTTCTATGATTGTCTATTTCTAGAACTTATGTTTAATTTTTATTGAAACTACACTTATGAAAGTATGTTCTGAATATGTCAAGAATAAGTGTGGGGGACTATCTATATAGAAGGGTAGTTAATAAAAAATCTTTTTCATAAAAAGAAGTGTTTTCATGCAAGAGGAGTAGAGATATCTTCTGCCTTAAAATTAAAATTAAAAAAAAAGTCCATTGTTGTCACTCTTCTCTTTAAACAAAAGGAGTTAGTAACCCTTGGGAAGAGGATAAAAGGCATGGATCGACATAAATATTGTTCCTCTAGAGTACTAGTAGCCTCAAAATAAAAAAAATAAAGGGCGTTAGTAACCCCTAATCATGAAACACTTCGAGGTTAGTAACCTCACTTTTCTAAAAAAATCAATTACCCTTTGAAAATCTATTATAACCCATGCGAAACTCTTGATTTGCATTCATGATATGCAATCCTTTGAGTAATGGAGATAAAGATGAAGACATAAGCCTATAGGAAGAAGTAGTTATAGGTGTAATGAATGATAAGTGATTAGAACTACTTTGATTATGCTTACTTAAGAATAAGGATGCTTGCTATTTCTTGATCTTTTGAATTGAGTGCTCTTAATATTCTTTGATTATTCTGATCTCATAATTGAATTGATCCTTGATATATGTATGTATTCAAAGTTTTTCAAAAGATTTAAAGTTAGTGAGTCTCAATTTTAGTTTGTCTGCACTAGTTTGCTAGGGACTAGCAAAGATTTAGTGTGGGGGAAAATATGATCGAGTCAAAATTATGCATATTTTTATAGCTATTTTTCCATGCTTTTTGCTATTTTTATATATATTTTTACCCTATTTTGCTAGTATTTGTGTTTTTAGGTCTTGAAGACAAGAAAAGTGAAAACTTATTGTTTTTCACTCTTTTTGGAGCTACTTTGGTGACTTTTTACTCAACCATGGACTTAGCTATTTGGAATGAAGATTGAAGATTCGAAATTTGTGTTTGAAGATATTTTGAAGATTTGAAGACCATTGAAGAATTATTTCAAGAAGCAAGAATTGAAGATTTGGAGCTTATTTGCAAAGGATTGAAACCAAGCCCGAAAGAAGCCCGGAAGTTAAGGATTTTTTGATAATTTATATGGGAAAATACCCAGCCCATATAAGTCCACAATTGGAGTTAAAATCCCAATTGGTGCCGCATAAACCCTCCAAAATATCCAAATCTCGTAATTTCCCGCATCTAGTCCTATTTGGAGTAGGAATCAGCGCAGTCTCGGTAGAAAGGTCATAGAACTGGCAATTGGGCGGGTTCGAGCGGATTCGGGTTCGGGTACTTCGGGTTCGGGTATTTTCGGGTTCGGGTATTTTCGGGTTCGGGATTTTTCGGGTTCGGGTTTTTTCGGGTTCGGGTATTTCGGGTTCGGGTATTTTCGGGTTCGGGATCGGATCGGATCGGATCGGGTTCGGGTTCGGGTCCAGGTCGGGTTCGGGTTCACTTTCGATATTTAGAGTCCGATCGAATTTCTGGTTCATCCTGATTCAACATGCAAGCTTTTTTTTAAAAGAAAAATAATTGTTTATCTTTTATTTTACTATAAGTTTATTGATAATTATAATATAATAAGATCGAGTATATAATATAACATGATAATCAATATATTCCTAAGACCACATTCATCCAAAAAACGACAGTTATTTTGGAACGGAGGAAGGATGAAACATATATAAAGATTGAGTAATTGTTAAAAAATACTAACGAAAGAACCTGTCTCATCGTTAGAGACATTCAGAGACTCTCACATGATGAAAAAAGTAAAAGGTCTCAAGAAGAAAATGATCATACTTGCTAAAAGCGAAAACTCTTCTTTGGAAAGACAACGCCACCGACAATTATTAAGTTGTGTATTGTGTGCAACATTTAAATTAACTGAATTAAATATAAAATACATATAGTTCAACACTAATTTAAACTATTTAATGCTAATTAATACTAAATTGTAGCAAATTAAAACACATTAAGTATTAAATTAAACAAATCATCAAAATGCAAGCCTTAGATTAAACAAATTAAAAGTTAATGGACCCTTAATTAAACCTACAAAGAACTTGGACTTATTTATTTATATATGTAATGTAATAGCTTTATTTAATATTAAAAGGAAGAAATGTGATTTTTTCTAAACAATAATGAAAAATTTTTATTTTATAAATAATTCTTGATTTTTTTAATATTATTTTGATATCGGGCTCGGGTCGGGTTCGGGTTCGGACGGGTTCGGGTTGTCTCGGGTTCGGGTATTTTCGGGTTCGGGTAATTTCGGGCTCGGGTTCGAGCGGGTTCGGAACATTGACTTTTCTGGTCAATTCGGGTAATTTCGGGTTCAGGTTCGGGCGGGTTCGGGCGGGTTTCGGGTTTCGGGTTCATTTTGCCAACTCTAAAAGGTCATAACTTTCTGCTCAGATGTCCGTTTTGAGCCCATGAGTAGCCGTTGGAAAGCTAATTCCGAGATCTACAACTTTCCTTTGAAGTGAAAAGCCCAGTTCTGCCAACTTCAAGCCCGATATTGCCGTTGAAGTTTTTGCAGAAATCCAGAAAATTCCATAATCCTATTTTGACTTGGATTCTTCTCTAGGAAGATTTTTTATCTAACTTAGAGTCCAAGTTAAGCCTAGAACCGTCCTAGACCCTTTCCTAAGTCTATGAGGACTCTAATTTAGTCCCCTATATAAAGCCATCTCCTGTAACACAAATCACATACCTTCACACAACTCACAAATCATAATTCTCTTTTTCTACCTTTCTTTAGTTTAGTTTTTCTCTAGTTTTTAGAAGGGGAGTCGACACCCTCTCTAAACATAGAGGGGTGCGGCATCCCTAGGGTTTTCAAGGAGGAGAATTTGTCCCCTCAAGTCTTGTAAGTATTCTTATGCCTCTCATGGATTTTCCCAAGTCCATGAGTAGCTAAACCTTTAATACTTCTTATCCTTTGGTGAATTCAATCAATTGATTATGGTGAGATTTCTATACTTATAATTTAGTGTTAAGTTCTTGATAGATAGTAGGCAAAACCCTGTTTTATTTTATGATCTTGAATTTTATTGATTTATGTGGCCACTAATGACGTAATTGGATAGATCTTACCGCTAATCAAATAAGGCTTGACCTCCGAGTTTGATTTATCATAGCAAATTAGGTTTGTTTGACCGCTGCCTGATGGGAGTTTGTCTATCGGGGGGTGAGAAATTACTCTTCGTATGGTTCTACTTGTAGGCATGTGTTTAAAATTAATTGTTCTTAATGCTTTATTCTCAAGCGATCTTTAGGCCCTGAAAAGTAATTGATTGCTGAAGGAATAAAAGGGATTACTGCAGCTTTGACCGGCCTCTTATCTAATATACATGTTGGAATTTTCCTATATCAGTTATCATCAAGAATAAGATGCTAAATTCACCTTTTAAATCAAGGATCCATAGTTAATTTGATTGATTCATACCATTGGAGAAGAATTATGCTTTATAATTATTGTTTTCTTTATAATTTGCCGTAGATTTAGATTTAATTTACTTTGCTTTGTTTTCTAGTTTAATTTGCTTTCTTTTCAATTGATATTTTTAATCCCCTGTTTTCTAAGTGATTTTTGGAAAAGATATATTCTTTGGAAACGATCTTCACAATTTTAACCCTTCTCTGTAGGATCGACCCCTGCTTACTCTATCTACTTTAGTTAGTTTTAGTGGTGATTATTTTTATGATTGTTAAACGACCGATCAATCTCTGAACGCAACCATTTGCCTTTCAGAATGTAAAGCTCCGCCAATCTTCTCTGTATTAGAAAGAATTTCATTAAAGTCCCTAGAGCAAAGCCAGGGGAGTTGAGACTGACTAGCAAGAACTTTCATTAACTCCCAAGATTCCTGCCTGCGATTTGTTTCTGGGCGGCCATAAAAGCCTGTGAATCTCCACTGATCATTCGAATTATCACCAACCTGGGCATCGATATGAGACAAGGAAAAAGACAAGATGGAAACCGAAACAAAATTAAGCTAGAGCAAGGCCAAACCGCCTGCCCTTCCTACACTACAAGCAGCGAAACACGAATTATAACCTAAAACACAATGAATCCATTCCATTTCACACACACTACTCTTAGTCTCAGACAAAAATAACAAATGAGGCTTATTACAAATAACTAAATTACGCAAACTATGAACTGATCGAGGTGCCCTATGTCCTCGGTAGTTCCATACAAGGCAATTCATTGATCTTGGCATTACAAATTTCATTGATCATCTCCACCATTACAAATTTTTGATTCTTACTAGTAGAACCTAATCCAGCATCATTCTTCCCGCCACCGTGAGCAGCCTCATTTGCAATCCCAGCATCTGCCAATCGAGTCATCTGAATCTGAATTCTATCTCGAGATCTCTTAGAAGATCCACCAGCTGCAGCTCCCGTACCTCTCTGTACTACAACCCTTTGCCGACCATCCTTACTATTTTAGGGTTCGACAAGGGTCTCACGAGTATACTTGCTCGATGCTTGCCCTACTGTTTTTCTCTTCTGTGAAGATCGATTAACTGTCTCCATCCCCGAGCCAAAAACAAAAGACTCCATTGCAGCACACCCTTTTTGGTTAGCAAGAAAAGGATCGAAAGGAATGGATGAAGAAATAGTATCGTTATCAACCTGTTTAGCTCTCAAACGCTTGCCTACTTGCCATACCATCTAATTTGGATCTCCCAAATTCCCATCCACAGGCCTAAGTCCTGGTATGTTCCCATAAATTGGGCCATCAATTTTGAATGAACTATCCTCACTTCCATGAGTCTGATTAGCCAGCTGATTATCTCCAATTCCCTCTCCATGGGCCAAGGCCGACCCAACTAAATTATCCGCGTTGGCACCACTAGGCAAATATGCTGCTTTCTTCAACAAATCTACAGGAGACTCATTCAAACCCCCATTTCCTAATTCACCGGCTCTAGGATTCAGTTTTGAAACCACTACCACCTCTTCCGAGTTTTGCTCCCCCATTCGTGCCTTTCCCACCGCACCTACCTCTTGTGCTTCCTCCGCAACCATCAAAGCACGCGCCACCGCCCTCTCCCTAACCACCATGCTATCCACATGGTTACGCAAACCACCATTTCGCCCTGTAACCCATGATGAAGAATCCTCCCTTGCCCTTGCATCTGCCCTCTGTCAAAACAAGGATGATGCCTCTAGCATCGATTGTTTCCTATCCCTGCGCTGAACTTCCGGATTTTAAAGAGCTGGTTGCTGACCACCCTCAAGCCTGCTTGCTATTTGCCTGCTACTCATCGACCACATCTGACTTGATTCAGTCCCAAATCGCCTGGATTTAGGAATCAGAGATTCAACATTAATGCTAGCATCATACTTCCTCACCGCAAAGCCTTGCTGCAACTTATGAGCAGTACCAATAGGACAATCTCCTTCCAGGTGGGTAAAAACACCACATACCTAGCAGATATCGGGTGTTTTTTCATAGGTGAATGTGATCTCCTTATCGCCATCAGGAGTATTCACCGTTGACAGTTTCAACATAGACCTTGACAGCTCCCATTCCACACGTAGGCGAAGAAACCTACCATCACTATGATCCACATCATGAACATATCACAAATTTTGCCCAATTGTGAAACCTATTCTGGCATTCGTCATCATAGGAGGAACTCCAAAAACACGGATCCAAAAAGGACAAAACCCAAAACTAATCTCCTCAGGTGGTTGATAACCATTGTAATCCTTCAAAGCAATCAGAGACCGTTGAAAGCACCATGGCTGATTTACCATCACCCAATCTCGTTCCTGCTTGTCCCCAAATTTGAACAGGTAAATCTTATCTCCCACCATCCTGATCTGCAATCCCAACTCAACTTTCCATGCCTGAAACATAACATTCTGCAATCCCTCCACATCAATCACCCTCTTGGTAAATATTTTGCCAATCAACAAAAACTTTGGTGAATCCCCATCAGGTTCCTCAAACAGTTCCTCTGGCAACACAATCTTTGTTTGCTCCTCTCCTGTCGCAGCATCCTCCTGCACATCCTCTTGAAGAAATATCTTTGAGCAATAGTTGGACAAAGTTTCAGCCATAATCGCACAAACAAAGCAGAAGAGAAGTAGATGTGAATTGGAACGATTAGCACAATGATAGCCGAGACAAAAGTTGTAGTGCCAAACCCAATTAACCCCTCTAATATTCGAAAATCTTGTTGAACCCTGTTGTTTTTGATGATAACAAAATAAACCTGATCATGTAAGCTAACATATCTACTTAGTGTGCAGTAAAGCCTTCAATAGAGAAAGGTTGTAGCATTGTAGATCCTTAAAAAGAATATTTGATGCACCAAGGGCTTATCATGGACATGAAGAACACAATGGAGATCATGGAAGGGATGATCAAGGTTTGCAAGGAATCTTGGAGAAGCAAGGAAGAGATGACATCGCACACAATATGCTTGAAGGTGATGGAATCGCACCAAAGATGCCATTTGATCCTATGAAGATGCCTTTAGGTCCGAATACTAGAGCAAGGGCTAAGAAGTTCAAAGATGCTTTAACAAGTCTTGTTCGACATCATCTTGAAGGCTTGAAGTCCATTGAAGATCAATTCAAGAGCATTGAAGACAATAAGCCAAGGAATATTCCCATCGATGCCAAGCTATGCACCTTGCTTGAAATCGTTGAATCCTAATTCTTTCATTGTGTAATTTAGCCATATGGGCCTTAATTCTATCTTAGAATAGTTAATTATGTAGCTTAGACCTTGTTTAGGGTTGGACCTTGTCTAATTAAGTCCAATCCTTATCTATTTTTCCTATTGGTTGTATTTTAGGATAGTTTCTAGAATGATCTAAGCTAAACCGCCCTTGCCCCTTGCATTGAATGTTAGGTCGGTTTTGAGGGGGGTTTTGGAGTAGGATTTGCGTTATCTTGTGCCTATATAAGGGCACCAATATCTCTTGTAAACATAAGTTGAGTTGATTAATAAAGTTGAGGTTTATACACCCAAATTGATTATCTTAGCTTCATTGTTCTAGTTTAAGCAAACTTAGGGTTCTTCAATCTTGTAGAGTCCTAGCAAACAATTAGGTTGTGATTGCTTAATTGTTTGTGAATCTTGTGATCTTAAGTTAACAATTGCAGGTCTAATTGAAGACTTAAGGCCGACGAAAGAGGAGGAATAGCCTTGTGAAGGTCATCGACATACACATCTAGAAGTTGAAGAAGTTCAAGTCGACTTTGATAGATTTTCAAGGATAGATTTGAATCTAAAGCAACTAGATTCGTATCAATTGGTAATCAGAGCATAGGTTGTCATCTTCAATCGGTAAATTTATCCTTCTATTCATCATTCATCAAGTTTTTCATCCATCTTATTCATCTGCTTGAAAAATTAAAAAAAAAATCAGAAACTTTGGAAAATCATAGCGGATTCATTAGGACTCTAATTGCTATGAAATTTCAGATTTGAGGTCCTTATAACTAGTAGTTATATCGAAAATATCAAAAAAATTAAAAAAAAAACTCGACCAGAAACTTGTGATTTTTGTTCTGGATTCGTTTGAGCTCGGAAAGCTTTGAAATCTGAGATTTAGACTTCTTTTAGTGTGATCTTTCTGGGAAAATACTGAAAAAATTCAAAAAAAATCTGTAGCTCTAATCGTAATTTTGGATTCTAGGGTTACTTTGCTGGTTATTTGGGGATTAGGGTTTTGTTTTGTGCAATTGATTCAATTGATTGCAATTAACCCTAATTGAGTGTTTGATTGAGTATCTTGGGTTGCTTTTGCTGTGAATTGAAGTTTAATTTGAAGAATTTCAGGTTGAAACCCTATTGGAGACAAGTGGTACAAAATTGGATCTAAGTGGTACTAGGGTTTTCTAATCAACTTAATTGATTGAATTGTGATTGATTGAGTTTTGTGCAGGCTCTTTAAGAAAGGATTGAATTGAGTTCGACACCTGTATAAGTGGTTTGGTTTGGTTTGAGATCACTTTCCTTTGATTCACAAAAATTTTGCTACTAATTGTTTGTTCCTCAAGTAGGTCACGAGAAGAAAGGAGTTCTCTAACGAGTTGCTCTTATTAGACCTATTGAAGCTAGTAAAAGGCATAATCTTGTGAGACCATTAAGAGAGTAGTGGACCGCCAATCCATAGGTTAAGTGCAAACACGAGAGCACAAAGGTATACACACACTCATTTGTGAGGATTTTTACTACTAATCTTTGTTCTTTGTGTAAGTACAATGGGAGATAGATAAGAAGAGCAAAATGCAGAGGTAAACACGGCTGCCATGTTACAACAAATACTTCAACAACTTGGCACCTTGTCTACTAGATTGGATACTATAGAAACTTGAAATCAACCTCCTCAACAAGGAGCCAATGCCGCAAACAACAATGAATGAGTTCAACCTCCACCACCAAGACAAGTTGTTCCTAGATTGGATCCTATGGAGAGATTGAGGCAACAAGAGCTTGGGGGTCAAGCTTATAATGAGAATTTGCGGCCTAGGAGGGGAGTTGAAAGAGAGGAGCCTAAAGACAACATCAAGTACAAAATCCCTAAATTCAATGGGAGAGGGTCACCGGCGGATTACTTGGAGTGGGAGCCAAAATTGGACATGTACTTTGATTATCACCCTATGCCGAATCTAAGAAGTTGCAAATTGATATCCTTGAGTTTGCGGAGAATTCTTTGAATTGGTCAATTGGTACAATAAAAGAGAGATCAAATTTGGAGAGACCTATTGAAACTTGGTTGGAATTGAAGAGTCTCATGAGGAAGAGATTTGTTCCAAGCTTTTATGTCAATTCTCTTTATCAAAGCTTGCAATCTTTGAGGCAATGATCAAAGAGTGTTGATGAGTACTACTCGGAGATGATGTTGTTGATGTCTAGGGCCGAAGTTGATGAAGCTCCACAAGCCACCATGGCTAGGTTTTTGGCGGGGCTAAATAGAGAAATTCATGACATAGTGGAGATGCAACAACACTATGATGTTGAGGAATTGCTTAAACATGCTTTGAAGGCCAAGAGTCAAGTTAAAAGGAATGGCGCTAAGAAGAGCTTTGCATCATCATCAAGCTCATAGAAAACTCCAATTAAGAAAGATGAGAAAACTTTCAACAAGGAGAAGGAGGTGGCGCAAAAGGGGGTAAGCCCAAAATCCGATTCTAAGTCTTCATCAAGTTCTTCTTCTAAGGCTCATGTTAAGTGCTTTAAGTGTCAAGACTTTGGACACTATGCTAAGGATTGCGTTAACGAAAAGATTATGTATCTTAATGAGCATGATGAGATTGTGAGTGAAGATGAAGAATTTGCTCTAGGATCTAGTGGTGATGGAGATGATGAGGGGCGATTTGCGCATGATGATGAGGATGATGATTGTCGAAACGTTCGGGTCCGGGGAACCCTGCCAAAACGACTGAAAAAGAGGAGTCGCCATTAATCTTTTTTTCTAAGGTGTGATTAGCCACCTAATTACCTCCTAAGCCTAGTTAAATCCAAAGCTCGGCATTGGACCCATTAAACTTAAAGTCCGGTCTTCCAATCTAAATCTAGGTTCGGGAGTCTGTTACATTTGGGGAAGGATCTGCACCCCCAAATGCCCGTCAAATGACGGTACCTCTAATCTAAACTAAGATCTAGTGGGTCTAAACAAAAACGGTTGCTTTTACCCTAATCTTGATTATTAATAGAAAGCGTTATAAAAGAAAAAGAAAAATCTTTTTTCAAAACAAGTTTATGTGTCGAGAGTTTTGAAGAATACAATCGAACGACCGTCGATTGATTCCTCTGTTAACTCTCTTTCATTGTTTGTTCCCTTGTTGAGTCTCCGACACCGGGAAGAGATTTTAAAAAATGTTTTGTCAAAACTTTTTTTTCATTTTTAATTTTTCAAGAAACACTTGTTGATTTTATTAATCTGTCAAAAATCTTATTATTAGAAAAACTCACCCTTAAATTAAAGTTTTAATTTTCGAATTAAGATTAGCTTGAAAAGACTCGATAATCTACTTCTAAATTAATTTTAATCTAACAATCAAGTCTTTAAACCAAAGACTTGACTTTTCAAATTAAAATTAATCCGAAAGGATTTACTGATCGATTTCCAAACTAATCTTAATTCAAAATCGAACCTTTAATTCAAAGGTTCTACTTTTTTATTAATCATTTTTTGAAAATGCTTACCTTGAAAACTCTTGAATTACTATTTTTTAATTTTTTGACAACTGAGTAAGAGAACATAATTAAAACCATTTTTGAAAAAAACAATTTTTATTACATCTTTTAATTTTCTGATTTTTCCTCTTTTTTTTTCATTTTTCTGTTTCCTTCAAATTTGACCTAAATATTAACTAATGCATGTATGAAATGATGAATGCAAAGTCCGGTTTATTAGTTGATTAATAAAAAGGAGTTTATTTGAATTGAGTTTCACGAACCTAGCCCGGCCCTCCAGGGATATTCGTGAAAACCAATCAATCTCGGGGCGAAACCTCGAGAGATTGTGCTCCTGCACCTTTACCCGAGGTTTGCCCGTCGTAGTTAAAAACGCCTCTTTATTAATCGAAATTTATGATGGTGGCATGAAATGCAAACAATTATAATTAATGACAAATAGACATGATATAAATGTAATTAAGCTCTACTCTACTTTTACACTAAATTACTAACTTATTACAAATCCAATAGCTTAATTAAGCCACTAATTTAAATAACAAATAACTTAAAAGAAAAGAGAGCTTAAGGGTCAAATTGGACTGACTGGTGACATTTCTGCACATCAAGAAAACCATTAGCAATTGAACATAAATAATGCAAATCATGGACTCAATTGCACAATCATACTATGAACCTAAAAACAAGCTATTAAAACTAGAACTATTTTCTTGATTTAACTCAACCTAAAAGAATTAAGCCTTAAAATTTAAGTTTTGATTCTTAAACTAAGATCAATTCAAATAGATTCACCAATCCCTCCTTGAGTTAATTCTTAATCAAAATAATTTGACCTTTTAATTCAAAACTTAAGTTTTCCAATTTAAAATTAGCCCATAATGATGTAAAACTCCCTTACCGAGCTAATTTTAATTCTAACTAAAAATTCTAGCTTCAAATCCAAGATCTCATTTTTATAACTAAAATCAACTCAAGAAGTAATCAAGAATCCACCTTTCAATCAATTATAGTTTAAAAATTAAAACTTTATACTAAAAACTCAATTTCTTTTAAAGCTAAATTAAATCCCAAGGAAAATATTACCATAATCAAATTCTAATCATTTTTTATTCATTTCATCATATTATGGCAAACAAAGATCATAACTTTGACATGGTGACTAGCAACCTAAACTTCTTAGACAAAAAGAATCAATAATAGCAAAATAGATCTAAACTACCATATTTCATCAACCAAAGTCAAAACTTCTATTAAAAATCATTACTTTAATCGACAAACCACCACCAAAATCACATAAACACACATAAGTTAATTGAAATTTACTTCATCAATCATAAAACTAGAAAGAAAATTAAATACAATAAGCATGCAAGCCTTAAATCGCGCAAATCGAAATTGTAAAGGAGCCAATTGAAAGGAAAGAAAAGCTACCTGTTGAAAGCGGTGCCGTTTGGTTCAATGCTTCTCCTCTTAACCGTGCTTCCCTTCTTCTTCCTAGTTCTTCACCCTTCTGCAAATTGTCGCCTAATCCTTCAACACCGTCGACTCCAACCGAATTAACCCCCAAACTCTAGAAACCCTAGCTTCCCAAAAGTCCTCTCTTCTCCATCGATCAATTGCCCTCTCCGATCCCAAATTTATTCGCAACCTCGAATCCTTTTAAAAACCACACCTTTCAAACTACCAAGGACCACCGAGATCTGGGCTACCCGAAGCCGATGTTCGCCGATTCCCGTGAAAGAAACCGACGAACTTCTCCCAAATCCCACGCAAATCAAACCCACAGCGAGTCAATCGAAGTTGGTGTCCCTTCTTTAGACTGGGATTAGATGAATCTCAAGAAAGGTAACACATCTTTTCGAATTTGGTTCCTCTTTGACTTCAGTGAGAGAGAAAAGAGCCTCAAGTGAGAGTCACTGTTTTCTTAGTGAGAGCCGGAAGTGTGTATATGTATTTCAACAATGAAAGAGAGTGATAGTAAAAAAAAATGAGAGTGAGTCAGTGAGTGGTTTTCAATTTCTGTATGAAGAGTTTTTAGAGAGAAGATGTGAATCCAGAGAAAATGAAGAGAGAGATTGAAGAGTGAGTGAGAAGAGAGAGGAAAAATCATCCATCTTTTGTGTGTCGAGTCGTATCAGAGAGGTTTTTCCCCTCCCTCTTTTTCGGTTCAATGAATCCAATGATTCCTCCCTCTCCCTGAGCTAACCATTTTTTTTTTTGTCTTCTGCTCACTCAGATTGATATTGTACATGCTCTTAATCGTGGTCGAAGGTTTCCTCCGTTGCAAATTTGGATCCCCTCTCCCAAGTGAGCTGTCCGTTTGAGATGATAAGGTTTAGAGAAAATGGTGAGCTGGCTTGGTGAACAGACGTGGAGGGAATCTTCCCTTTCAAGGTATAATTTCTCTCTCTCTATAACGGTTTTGCAATTCTTGGGAATTATCCTTACTGACTTGAACTGTTAACCAAAAATTAACTTGCCATGCTTGTAAATATATATGCTAACGTGAATGTGACATACTAAGTATATGTTCTACAATGCTATTTGATGCTTATATGCCTAATAAAAGTGTGCCTGAATGTCTCTACCATGAGGCCTATTGGAGTTGCTTGATGACTTGCTTGTTAATGAGCCCTTGTATTCCTGCTTAATGGCGCCACTTTCCTACTTTTGCTGCACATTCTGTCAAAAATTGTCTTGCCCTTTCTGTTCATGCTGCCATGCGCAAATGCTTGTCTGAAGTCCTCTGGAAATGCATGTTGCTGAGTTTTTACTTGTACTGCTGCCATCACTTTTCTTTTTGACTTTGCTTACATGGCTGTTATAGTTGACATCATTTATTAAAAGCGTGAGGAAATGCCCTGCTATTGTGCTAGTGAAGTGATGCCAATAGCATGCTAGGAATGGGCCATTAACTCTCTGGTTCCATTTTGCAGGCGGTTTTTTCTTAGCAGAGCCTGTTATGAAGCTTAAAGCACAATGGGATTAATCATGCTGCAATGGAAAGGAAAGAGAAAGGCCAAATCGAACCCTTAAGGAAAAGCCAATAGAAAGCAACCAACATTACTCTCCAATTACCCTCTTTTTTGTGATCTTTCCATTTCTTTGTTGTTTTTGTTTTTTTGTATTTAGTATTTTAGGAAAATACATAATCTAAGATATGAAAGATGAAATTTAAATGAATAAATGAGAAATAATAAATTCTTTTTTTGTGATTTTCTAATTCGTATGTTTTTGCGTTTTTGGAATTATAAACATAATCAAATTAAATGCAAATGTCATGTGAACTAAGTTACTTACATATTCTAAAAATTAAGAATCGACTCAAATATGCAAAAATACCAAAGGTGCACTTTAAGATTTTTTTTTTTTTTGGTTTTTCAAATGCAATCTAGATGACTAAAATGAATTAAATAATCTAAATTAAAAGTGAACTTAAAATGACCTAAATGCCCCTGAATGTAAAATGACCAAAATGCCCATGAATGTAAAAATGACCAAAATGCCCCTGTATGACCCTAATGCCAAAAAAGAAATAAATTGATTTAAATTGAAGGATACATGACAAAAATGGGTGTCTACAGCTGCCCCTCTTTTGAAATAGGATAAGATTTTTGGAAATCAAGTATCAAATCCTTAAGAAATCTATTGAAATCTAAGGAGGAAGGCTTGTACAGGGACAAGGGAAGACTCCCGCCGACTGAAACCACCGGGAGAGGGAAAACGAGAGACATTTTTCTCATATTCGAATGCCTAATGTGATTGTTAACCACTGAAAATTTGACACATCAAGATGGAAACTTTGCTTTGTACCTTCTGTATTTTGTTGTTCTTGTAAGAACTTTTTGTAAATTGTTGTAGACACATATTTTTGGACCTATATCCTTTAATTTATATTTGTTTCCATCGGTGCATTTAGGGGACATTTAAGTCAATTCTTAATTTTTAGGATATTCTAGTGATTTAGTTCATTCAATTGCATTTGGCATTATTCGTTACTTATTACTACTATCATTATGCATGCATTAGTATATCATACTCTATCATTTGCATTCTGCATTTTGCATAATAAAAAACTTTGAAATTAAACTTTGAACTTTTCTTCTTTTTATTAGCTCTTTGACATTTTGGTCGGGTCCTTTTGGGCCTTGGCTGGCAGGCTACCATTTATGGGCCAATCCTCTTCTAGAACCCATTTCTTTAAGTCCAATGTTGTTATTGCACTTCTTGGCATTTAAAAGAAAAAGAAAAGAAAAGAAAAGAAAAGAATATTTTTTTAACCGACTAGAAATAATACAAAAAAAGATGGAGCTTTTGATCTCATTTCTCTTCTATTGGTTGTTAACTTTACAAAAAAAAAAAAAGGGGGGTTTCTCATTTGAGTTTACATTTGGCAATTTATAAGTTACAAAAAAAATGCTTGCTTTCTCATCTTGGATACTCTCAATTCTGCTTGGCTCCCTCCCTTTCCTTTTGACAGCTTCACTTCATTCCATTCCTTCATTTGGCACATAAGAAAGAACAATTTGTAGTTCCTGATGCATTAGAAGTTCACTGCTCATTTTCCATTACATATTGAGAGTCTTGTTGGCCTCATTGCACTTCCTTTTCATCTAAATAAAGCTAACATCACATCACTTCCACCCAATTTCACACTGCATTTAGGATCGCATTCACATTGTCCACATGCACACAAGCACATTGTCAAAGCAATTTATAGTGAAATAGAAGCCAACAAGTAGAATCAATCCAATCGGAAAGCTAATTAGAGGGTAATACAATGTAATATCGAGTTACCGGGGACAAGATAAAATTGGCAGGATTGAAGATGTGCAAGTGCAAGGTAATTGGTCCATAACAACCCCATTTCATATACAATTTCAGTGCATATTAACACAACAATAGGCTCATGCAGCAGCAAATAGTGTATCACAAGGCAGTATCAAGACAAAAGAAGCAAGCAGGTGCAGCTTACATTCATTCTCTAATTCAGCAAGGTTCTTAAGCACATTCGTATATGGATTAATTGCTACATTTGATGGGCTCATCAATTAAAAAATTCCACTTACAACTAAAAAATCGATTTTCTCTTGGCCATCATAATGGAATTTAGAAAGCAAAGTATGTGAAACCAAGATTTAATTAGGAAAAAATTTAAATTATTTTGGGTTGAAAAGAAGATTTGAGGACACGATTGAACGAAATACAGAGTTCAGGAATTTAATTGATGGAAATGGAAAACTATTGGGTTAAATTTTTCATTTTACCCAAATGTTACCTAAGGCCTAAACCAAAAACAAAATCTCTCTTCTTTTTCTTCCTTAGTTTCCGTAGCCTTCAACCTCTCTCTCTCTCTACCCAAAATTATTTTCTCTCTCTAAAATCACAATACAAAATCAAGCTTTATTTCAACATGCAATGGAAACTAGATAATTCTTTCATCAGTCCTTCTCAATTTATGGCAAAAACGTTGGTGTTTATTGGAGAAATGGGGGACTTTTGGAGACAAAGGTTAGTAACAGACTTTGGAGTTCATTTTGAAATTTATAGTGTTGAAACGAATTTAAGTTTGAATTCTTGGTTTTGATTGTGTTTGGAGAAAGCATTTGCATTAGAGAAAATGGATTGGTAGCAATGTGGAAACTAAATGAGTTGAAAGGTAAGTTGGTTGTTAAGGTTTTGTTGATGATTTGATGAGTGTGGTGTTGTTTGGTGATTTAGTTTTGATTTTGAGCTTGTAAAGAATTGATGTAAAGCTTAGAGTGTAATTGGGATGGAAATTTGTGAAGAAAAAAAAATATATATATATATATATCAATAAATAAATAAATAAAATAAAGGTTGTTTTGGACTGCCGGAATCTGGATTTTCCAGATTCCGGCGAACTTACCCGGCAATAGTTGGCTGTCCGGCCACTGCTGGCCTGCTAGGCAACTTGGCCTTGGGCCTGGCCTGTGCAGGCCCAACAGGAAAAAAGAAGACAGGCTAATGGGCTGCCATGCGCTGCCCAACGCACAAGGCCCACGCGCGGCCCACGTGCAAGGCTTGGAACGCAGGCCAGCTTTGGGCCCTGGGGTGTGGGCTGCCGCGCGGGCCAGCCCCTAGCTAGGCCCCAACAGAAAAAAAAGAGACCCCAAGCCCAATTTGAATATAAGGAAAGGGAAATAGAAGGAAAAAAAAAAGAAGAAGAAAGAAACAAGAAAATTAAAGAGAAATTTTGGAATAAATAATTTGGTCCAACATATTGAAAAGTGAGATTACTATTTTGCCCTTGGGCGGTCAAAATTACTAAATCACCCTTAGGATGCGAAATTACGTAATTACCCTTTAAAGTGGAATTTCAAGAATTCAACTCAACGGTTATGTTAATAAATCCGATTAATTCTCGTATTACTCCGTAATATTCGTAGGAGCATAAATTTCTATTTTACCCTTGATTGGGTGAATTACTTTATTACCCTTAATTAATAAAGGTGCGCTAATCTATTCTATTAAGCCATGATTTTGAATCCGACCGACTAGGGCGAATAATTATGACACATGAGGAGTGTCACCGCACTTTAAGAGAGTAAAATTACCGAAATACCCTTGATAGGTATATTTACTATTTTACCCGTAGGGGTGGAAATGAGAAAATTCAACATGTGTCACAACGATAGTTCTTTGTTGTGTGTAATAGAGTTTGTCTAGAATTTTAAAGTCGGTGTTTATTCTAATTGTCTTGTACTCCTAAATGATTAGGATTCAAATCGTAAGGGGCATAAGTACGTCAATACATCCGCAAGGAAATTAACGGGAGTATATGAACCTCCCGAACTGTGAGTGCTTTGTAGCTATCTTCATTTCATTAAGATAAATGTTTTGAAAAATACTCTCATGTTTTATAAATATTTTTCTAAGAGCATGGTTTCTATAAAGGTTTTTCGTAATTGTTTTAAGTGCATGGTGAAATCTCTTTGGCCTGTTGCATGATTTGATACTGTTAAATGTTATTGATTTAATCGGATAAATGTGAGCCAATGTTAGTGATACATGGTTGTGGTTTGATATATTATGTGATTGCATATGCTTATGACGATATATTGCTCATATGAAAAGATTATGTTTTGGCACATGGTTGTTATTGTTACTGCAGTAACTGTTGTTGAGGTAGCCCATAGACCGCCTATTGAGGGGTATGGGTGATCATTGACCCTAGGTGGCGGGCGCGTAGAAAAGCCACTAGGGAGACGTGGGTTTTACTACGGGTGCCACGTAGTAATCCACAACCAACGTCAGGGGAACGAGCAGCATGAAAATGATTTATGATGTTTTATTATAACACGCGCGTGCTTTTATAAATAAAGTTGAAATGACAAAAATGCCCCTGACGGCCTCGGTTGAGTAGCTACAACCGTAGGACTTATTTTTCGGCCGCTCATTTGATGGATTTGTTTTCAAGTGAAAGTTTGGCTTAGTATATTTTTATATGTTAAAGGAATCTATGAATTTTTCATACGGATTTCTAAATTGACAAGTCATAAATGATTTGATATAAATAAGTGTTTATTTTATGTACAGACGCATGTGGCTTATGGATGACTGTTGGTTTTACATAATTGGGGCTATGGTTTTGAATGAATATTTTAATGTAAATTATATATATATATATATATATGATATTAACGTATAGAATATGATTTTGATGGATATACCTATATTTTGAAATAATATGAGATATGTCTTATATGAGTTGAATAGATAAATGTGATAACCTTGAATTTGATTTGTTACCATAAAGCCCCAATGTAATTGTGCATCTGATTTGTAAATTGTGTTTTAGATTGGCCATGCACTTCACTCTTAATGCGGTGTTAGTTTGCTCTCTGCACTCACGGAGTATTCTTAGGAATACTCACCCTTTCAAATTCTTATTGTGGTTTCAGGATAGTTAGGATTCAGCGATTCTTTTGATGATCGAGTCGGTGGCGCAAAATGCTCACTTTAGGACCAAACGTTTGCCGCGCTGCTCGATATGGGGCCAAACCTTTCAATTTTAACAATAAAGGGCCAAACGTTTTCGGGGCTGCTCAATGTGGGGCTTTTTCTGACGGTCCTCGGACGGTGAATAACACGCGCCGTTAAACGCGAGTCAAGATGACACGTCGGATTCCGGCAAAATGATGTGGAATTAAATAAGTTTGGAAATTAAAAAATTAAATGTAATAATATATAAAGAAAATGTTACCGTTCAATTTTCTTTTACCTTCATTTTCTTCTTCTCTTTCATCGAGTCTTCTTCTTGTTTGAGACCCAGTAACCATTCTCATCTTCTAGGGCTTTCATCAAAGGAAGATTTCAAGAGTGAGAAACGGCGAAAAAATGCCCTCAAGTTCTTCTTCTTCTACAAGGTAAAATTTCTACTTAATTTCATTTGGGGTTTTAATTAGGGTTCATATCAATTTGGGTATTTTTGAATTTTGGCAGTTCAAGGCCACATTACATCGTTGATTGGAGGTCATATAAGTTGATTTTTTCTTCTTATCCTCCGGAAACTGAATATGAGGGGAATGCTTTGTATTGTTGGTGCAAGTTGAAAACTTATAGATGGACTTCATGGACTAACGACAATCCAGGCAGGAGATTTTATGGCTGCCAAAAATATCCGGTATGATAATGATGCTTAGTTTAATTGGGTTTGTAAAATACTGGTATTGATTGATTTGTTTTGTTTCATTATAGGTTAAGCATTGTGACTATCACTGGTGGCACGAAAAATTCCCTCCAAGGGCCAGAGAGATTATTCTAGAGTTGAAAAACAGAGAGAAGATGTTATATAGAGAATCAAAGAAACTGAAAGCAGAAGTTGAAATGTTGAAATGTTGAGGGAGAATGCTATTGATCTTGTAGGAGAGGAAATTATTGCTGAGAATTTCAACTTGAAGAATGAGAATTTCAAGTTGCAGAATGAGAATTTCAAGTTGAAGAATGAGTTGCAATGCATGAGGAATAAAGATGCTTCAAAGGGCTTGAAAGTTGTAGTTTGTTTGTTGTTGTTTTTACTGGTTTTGCTTATGTTTGGTAGGCTAAACAATAAAGGCAGCAGTTATATGTTAAATGCTCTGCCTTGAATGATTCCTGTATCTCAACCATGATATTAATGAAATGAGTTTGTTGGCCAACCTGCTTTGATTAATTAACTAAAAGCCAAAAGCCAAAATGCAAAATGTAGGAAAAATCCATACATCAACTTGATAAATAATAATAATAAATCCTTAAAGTACAATATCATCCTTAAATAATAAACCCTAAATATCAATAACAGTAGTGATTAGCCCATAAGACAAAAATACACATTAATATTGTTTGTGTACATTGACATAAAAAACTTGCAATTTTACACAAATGAGTTACAGCCTTGCATTGCATCACATTTTCTCTTTTCCCTTGGAAGAAGCAGTTTGACTCTGGTGGGATGGATTGAGATGCTCCTTGGAATTCTTCCCACTGGTCCTCCGGTTAGGCTGCAATTACAGATTTGGCATACATCATAAACAAGAAAAAAATAAATAAATATCCATGGAAATGCAGAATAGTCAAGGATAGGAACTTACATCTACTATTTTAACCCCTGTAAAGGAGTTTGTGTAAGATCCAGAGTTTGAAAGCCTCTTGTTGAACTTTTGTTGTGCTTGCTTCTGAAGTGAGGAATATGTGATAGGCTTCTTACCAACCATCTTTGACTGTGAATTGAGGCTAGATCTACTTCCTCCATGCATCCTCACTCTTCCACCCTCATCAGCAACACTATAGCCGGGTCCTCTGCCTCCTGAAACTGGTTTGGTTTTCTTTTTGGATGCAGACTTTGAAGCTTCAGAGACTTTGTTTGGTGATTGGTTTGCTGTGTTGGCCGTTCCAGGAGTTGGGAAGACAGCCGAAGATGTTGCTGCTGCATTGCCAATTGCAGATCCAGACCTTGTATTTGCAGTAGTTGATGCATTAGCACCAGATGCAGAGATGGAGAGAGATGCTGATGCATTACCCTCATTTACAGCAGAAGTGGTAGCTTTCTTTCTTTTCTTTGCTGGTTCAGCTTGGCGAGTAGTTGGTGGTTCATTTTGGGTTGATGCAGAGGCTGCTGCAGTTTGAGTGTTGCTTGGTTGGGTTTGTTGCTGACAAGGCTGAGTTTGGTGCTGCATTTCTTGTGGCCTTTGGTTTGAAACCTGTCAAAAGGAAAAGAAAATAGTTAAATTAGGGAATATTGATTGTTTATAAGAATCCAAAACTGAGTTAAGAAATTACCTATTTGCCCTTCAAAGGACAGCCTCTAACGTTGTGGTTTTGCTGTTTACAATGACTACATGTCATTATGATGCCCTTCCTTGAGACTCCAGCAGATTTGTTATTGGGCTTTTTCTTGGGCTTTTGAGGCTCATCTGGGCCCTTTTTTCTAGCAATTGTGGGCTTTCCAGGTTTGGCCACAAATTCTGGAGGCCTAACAGGTTCATTATTTGTTGTGGGCCAATCTTTCATATCAGGCACTGGTTGGAGAGATTTCTCATATGAACCCTTATATGTTTCCTTCCATAACCAACTGGAAACATACTCTTCAATATTACCTCTCAAATCCCTGATTGCACATATAGCATGTGCGCATGGGATGCCAAAGAGGTTATATCTCCTACAAGAGCATGTTTTGTCTTGTAGCCTCACAACATACCTACTGTCTCCATGGTCTATCTCATACCCTCCTTCCCCATTGTGGAATACACGGCAATGCTGAGCTATAGCAGAATTCTTTTCAATAGCTGCCCACACGCGAGGACCTAAATTGCCTACCCACTTGCTTGCTTCCTGCATTTTCCGTACAAATCTTTTCATCGTCTCCCTTCTCATGTGTTCAAGCAACCCCAAAACAAACAGTCTCCTTGCGGTCAGTAGTGTTTTGTTGAAGGCTTCACAGGTTGTTGTCAAGCAACTCAACCATTGACTCTTCTCTATGGAATGCCCTGCACCATTGCTGAACTGGTGCATATTTCTCAATATCTGTGCCTGCTTCTCCCTCCTTAGCCTTGAGTTTTTCCAAATTCTCTTCAAACTCTCTCACTGTTGAAGACTTAGCAATTTTCCAGAAGTCCTCTCTCATTTCAGGTCCCTGATGTCCTCTGCGTTGCCAATTCACATAAACATGCCGAGCACAGAGCCTGTGCTCAGCTTCTGGAGTGACTTCACCAATTGCCTTCTCAATGGCCTGTTCATTAGGAAAAACCTAGTTGTTAGCTATTTAACTTGTGTTTATAAACAGATTCAAAACATTAAAAGGAGAGCAAAAGGATGTACCTTGTGTTGGTCACTCATAAGAGTCCAGTCATTTCCATTTCCTAAGTGATGCAAGTCTTGGCTAACCAATTCTAAAAACCATGTCCAGCTATCTCCATTCTCACCTTCAACAATAGCCCAGGCTACAGGAAACATCTGATTGTTTCCATCCCTTCCAACTGCACATGAAAGGGTACCTTTGGTGACTGTCTTCAGAAAACAGGCATCTATACCAAGAAAGTGCCTGCATCCCCTAATGAATCGGTGTTTCACAGCTTCGAAGCACATGTAGTATCTCTGAAAAACAGGTGGATCACTTGGGATTTGCCTAGTGATAGTCATCTTAACTGTACTGTCTGGGTTTGTCTGCATAATAACCGCTCCATATGACCCCAAATTAGCAAACTCCTCTTCTATGTTAATAACAAAACGGTCAATGATCTTCTTTTTAGCCCTCCTAACCATGCTCATTGCAACAGCGATACCATAGAAAGACGATACATGGAACTTGATTTCTTCATTCTTGATAAAAGGATCATTCTTGATCTTATCCTTCAACAGATCAGCCAATATGCTACTACTACACCTTGGATTCTTATATATCGAAGGACATTTATGCTTCTTGTCATATTTCCTAATTTGCAATGCTTGCAGGTGTCTATCAAATGCAGCATAAATATAAAAAGGACACCCTGGATGTACACATTTACCTTGAATAAACTTAGCCTTGTTCTTGGTAAATATTATGTGTTTGAAAGTCTTGATTGCATGCAAACTTACAGCCTTCCTAAATTGTGCTGCATTTAGAAAAACCATCCCTTCAGCAATATATGGGTCTACAGCATTTTCATCATACAAGGGATACTTACTTTTCCTCATAGTTGCTTCATCAACCACCATCTCGGGATCACTTTCAACCTCTCCATAATCTGAACTGTCATTGTATGAAGACTGCTCACTATCAGAATCAGAGTCCGACTCTTCTCTGCCGCCAATATCATCATGGACTTCACCATGTTCATCAACCCTCTCTTCATCCTCTGCACCTACATGAACATCAACAAACTCGGCCCCATTCTCAGCATTATCTACATTATCACCAACATTCTGAGCATTCTCTCCATTCTCACCATGATTCTGTTGTAAATCATTACCTCCCAAACCAACATGATCTTCTTGATCATTATTATCTCCTAAATCACCATCATTCTGATCATTATTCCCAAGAAGTCCTTCAATCATATGGATTACCATCGTAGGATCTTCTACACCATGCTCAACATATACATCAATCTCACCATCAATCATCAATTCAGCCACCATATCTCGAACAGTGTCATCATTATAAACTGCCCTTATCCCATCAATCAGATCAAAATATCTCCTATTATAAAAAAGAGCTTTTATATTTGTGTACCCCCCTCTCTTCAGAATACCCATTAACCCATGCCAACATATTTTATCAGGGTCTAATGTCAGCTCATCAACAATACCTCCTTCATACCTCAGGCTATCGTTTTCAGCAACAAAAGACCCCTGATAATGTATCCTCACAATACCATAATCCATGCTGCAAAATGATTAAAGCCAAAAACACTTAGCAACCCAATAACAAGACAAAACAGAATTTGGGTTACCACAACTAGACAAAACAATAACCAGAAAGCATAATTCCTTTTCTATATATTCAAAGCAACCAAACAATTGAAAAACAATTTGAAATGGAAGTCATCATCAATCTCTGACTTTTTTTTTTCATTAAATCAGGAACAGTGAGACTAAATAATAACTTTCTCTCACTATGTGAGAAACCCAACACATAAAACATAAAGAATATACCCACTTACTATATTAAATTAGTATACATAGCATAAAACTTAGAAAATCCATATCAGCCACATAAACAACCCAACACATAAAACATAAAGAATATACCCACTTACTATATTAAATTAGTATACATAGCATAAAACTTAGAAAATCCATAGCAGCCACATAAACAACCCAAATTAGTAGCATAATTTAATCATTTCTCAGTAAGTTAACATATAAAACTTACCTCAGATTAAGCCGCAACAAACTCGTCCAATATCGAACGGAAAAGCCTTCAATCCCAGTTTCACCAAGACAAATCGTTCGATTTGCTTCTTATTTAAACCCAGAAATCAAAACCCCCAAATTATTTTGAAACCCCAAATTATTTCGAAACCCTAACTCGAAACTGAAAAAAAAAATCCCAAACTAACTCAACAAGAAATCGTTTGAAACCCTAGACCAGTCGATTTAAGCCCAAAATCGAAGGCATTAGACAAACCCGAAACCTAACATGACACTTTTCAACAGATTTCCAGGCTTTTTCCAATAGGAAGAAGAAAATTTTCGAGAGAAAAGGGAGAGAAGTCTGGCGTTTGGGGGAAAATGAATTAACCCCGATATTAATTTTACTACATGGGTAAATTGGTAAATTGGTAAATTAATTTTTTTATTTTCTGTTTTTTTGTATTTTCTATTTACATTTTTTTCTAGTTTAAATAAAATTCCACGTGGCTAAATTAAAATGAGTAAACGGCGCGTGTTATTCACCGCCCGAGGACCGTCAGAAAAAGCCCCACATTGAGCAGCCCCGAAAACGTTTGGCCCTTTATTGTTAAAATTGAAAGGTTTGGCCCCAAATCGAGCAGCGCGGCAAACGTTTGGTCCTAAAATGAGCATTTTGCCAGTCGGTGGCATAGGCTGTGATCCCTGCTGATAGAGATATTTCTCACTATGAAACGGGTCCACTAGCAGTTGTCTTGGTTTCTTGTTATCTTACACTCCTCGTTTTCGTTTTACTTTGAGTTTGTTGATTTCTGTTTTGGTAATCGATTTTGATTTTAAATGCTGGAGTGTTTTACTATTATTCTCGATTTTAACCATTCTGCTTTTAGTCTGATTTGGAAACCTCTGTATTTCAAAATTGTACTCTATTTGTGTTTTATCTTTTTGATCTGGTATTGACGCTTCGTGGAGCTTTGGTGCGCGTGACCGACTGGCACGTGTTTCGAGGCAACACGGCGGTTGTCCGCGCTCGACTTTTGGGTCGGGGCGTGACAAAGTAACTCTTGATTCTTGAAAAACTTTGGAATGTATTCTTTTCGAGTTAGAACAAATGCAGTCTATTACAATGTTCAAGTTTCAATTCAATTCAAACAAATTAATCACCTTCATCATTCACAACTTGGCACCTTGTAACTTGTAAGAGAAACCATGGAAATTTTTTTAGGAGATTGTAAAGAGAGAAAAGGAGAGCGGGAGATTATTTTCCACAAGAATGTAGAGAGAGAAGAAAATTTTGGTACTTATTAAGGGTTTCTAAAATTTTATATTTTTCCAATCTAGTTATTTGATTCACCGGCAATATATATTTAATCTATACAGTAACAATGCATCAAATGTAAATCCTTCTATTTTTACAATATACAATTGACCAATATTGATTTATTCAAGATATAAAGACAAAATGAAGATTAAATTAAATGCTCCCACAAAGGTCAAAACAAAGTAATTGTCTAAAAGTAATGCAGCCAATTGAGATTGGTTGAGTTGGTAAACAACTAGACATCTGATTGAAATATTTGTGATCCTCATTGGTGGTGTAAGCATCGCTATAAGCTCTTTCTGAATCTTGTGGCATGCCCTGACCCTGAATTAGATTATTTGTGTTTCCGAGAGAGGGAAACAAAAGGGTAATGCTATTTAGCTCCAACGAAATGTTACTATCAAGTTATATATGATGCCTGTACAGTTATAACTAATAATCCACTATTATAATGAAAGTATCAAATTTAGAACTTATGTCTAAAATTGTTAAATTAAATATAGCAAGGATAAACTTTTTTTTTTGAGTGATACAAGTGAAATTTCATTACAATCAGAATAAATTTCCATATGTCCAAATATATAAATGAGAATCCAACCCAAACTAAGAAATTACCTTAAATGACCTACCTACAAAACTAACATACAAACAAACAAATAGATAAACTAAACTCACATTCCGTGAGACTTGAACTCAAGACCTCACAGTTCAAGCACGATGCACTCACCAGTTGAGCTAACAATTCGGGTGCAAACTTTAAAAAAAAACAAATATAATAATTGATGAATGATAAGGTATATATGATTAGGAGACATAATTTTAACCAAACAACAGGGAAATGATACAGTAATAATTATCAAATCATGACTTTGGCATCTCTACTTTCTCGGATTATGCGTTGGAGAAGACAAAAGCAAAGTCCAAAATGACTGAACAAATAATTAAATTTTCTTTTTCTTTAATTTGTTTCTTTCAGGCAAAACAAAAGTTGTTCTGATCACTTGTCTGTGACACTGCTGTATATGTAATCTGGCCCAGCAGCAGATCAGATTCCTTTCCTTCCAATTCCCTCCCCTCTGCTTTCACAACCAAATCAGTAAACCAAAATTAACCAAACCCCCATGCCCATGCACTCACCACTCACCATCACCTTGTAATTAACCATGCTAAAAGATTATTACTTATTCAACATTGGAAACCTATATTTTCCCTTCCCTTCCATTCCTTATTTCCTTGTCTATTTTTGTTAAAATCAGATAGATCTGCAATGGGTTTTCTCTTAAAAATTACTACTATCATATAGAATATATTTTTTCAGCTGTAAAAGGAGATTCATCCCATGCTATATATAATATATATTGTTGAGGATTTACATGTGAGGAAACATCACACATCATAAAAGGATGGGTTGTTTGAGTGACATATATACATAAAGGACCCAAGAAACCATTAGTCTAGACTTTTGGGTTCGGATTGGTGTCCGATGGGCTGTTCGGTGGATCTTGGACCCTGACAAGGGCCCAGTTCCTATCCTAACAAGTGGTATCAGAGCCTGGTTGAACTCGATCAGTGTGGCCCAAGAGCACGGTGAACCTGGTGTCTCCAATCCACCAGGGGCGTGCGATTGTGGAGTGTTCGTAGCTTGCACCACTCCAAGGGTTAAGTCTTGGATAGCCGATAATTGACTTAAGACTTGACGGGTTGGGCCGCACGGGGGAGAGACGAGGACGATCACATGTAAATCGGAGGAGATTGTTGAGGATTTACATGTGAGGAAACATACCACATCATAAAAGGATGAGTTGTTTGAGTGACATATATACATGAAGGACCCAAGAAACCATTAGTCTAGACTTTTGGATTCAGGTTGGTGTCCGATATGTATATGGGCCGCTCGGTGGGCCTTGAACCTTGACAGGCCCCGGGTTCCTCTCCCAACATATATATATATATATATATATATATATATGAACTTTAGATGAAAGAAAAAGGAATTATAATATGTATTCCACCTTTCAAGGGGATTCAAAAGAAAAAACCCCAAAATAATAAAACTAGTTACTTGAATAAAATGACTTGAGACATCAAAAAGTAATTAAATATAAAAACCATACCCACCATCATCTATATATCAATATATGAAACAAATATAGCATACATACATGTAGAAAAATAGAGTATCTCTCTTCCTATATATGCATTTCTAGTTAAAAAAAAAGGGGGGGGGGGGGGGGGGGGGGAAGAAAAGAACAAAAAAAAGTAATGCTAGCTAGTGATGATGACAACAAACAGTAACAAATTCCTCACAGAAGACAAAGCAGTATTAATGGTGAAAAATCATAAAAGATTACAAACAAAATTAACATTAATAGCTTTGCCGTCACCACTCTATCATCTTCAACTTCAACCCCCTCCATTGCTGTCTCCACACACAGATCAATTCATAAACTTAATTACCTGTTGGAAATAGGGTTTGGACCGCTAGGAACTTCGTGAGCTTCGGCTCCAAACTCCCTGCGCGAAGACTTTGATGATGATGATGAAGGTGACGAAGTATGCGCCTTTCGGGTTTGCTTTGGGTGCAAGTTCATGGTAGAAGAGGTTAATTTTGAGGTAGTATCCAGGAGGAGCCTCTTGAAGGGTGTTGAGGAGGTGGAAACATGAATATTGGATGAGTATATAGGGTTTGTAGGGTTAAGGAGAAGAAGGAAAATGAAGAAAAGGGTGAGGAAAAGAAGAAGAGAATGGGATTTTGCATAGGTCTCAGAGAGTGTTTTAGGTGCTGCCATACAATCAAGAAAAAGAAATAACCACCCCCCAAGAGCCCACAAGGGTTCAATATCCATGAACCAGCACCAAGCCTAAAAGAAAAAGAGATCTATGAATGAATAGACCAAACAAAAGGAAAAAGATGAAGAGAAGAAGCTTCACCAAAAGTTAATATGGAAAGTAAGTTCTGAAATTCGATACACATACACATTATTTTGTTGAGGAACCAAATTAAAGAAGGGGGAACCAACTTAAGATGGAAGTTTATTATATGAAAGGTCTTGGAATCTATTTGATGATGAATTCACCAAATAGCCCTTTCTTAAGTTCATGAATATATAAATATAAAGTATAAGACGGGTGTAAATTCTATTAGGATCATCCTAAAAAGGGTGCTTTTTAGGATCCCATTAAGATAATACCACCTAATCAATTTTGAATCACCACCAAGATATGTTTTACACCCTCATTTACTATATAAACTCTTATTAATTGCATTAATTCACCCTTGATTCTAGTTAAGATTGGATAATTAGTGAAATTTCTTTTTCCATCTTTAAGGATATACTTTTAAGAGTAAATTTTAGTATTTATGATTATTCTTGAAGATTATCATCAATCATTTTTTTTCTAAACCATCCACACCCATTTATATAACTCTAATTAAGACTTTTAATTTCTTTTAATTAATAAATATTAATTAAAAGAATCAAATTATGATGACCAATTAAATTAATTAATATTTGAATTTGTTCTAAACCAATTAAATTAATTTGCCACTTGTAAAGAAAAAAAAATCTTGTTTTACATCCAAAACCAATCTTAATTTGAAAAAAAAAAGTTATGTTATAAGGCAAAAACAAAATTTATTAAAAACAAGTCACATTGCAAGTAAAAAAAAAAAGAAGAAGTTAAAAATAAAATTTATTAATAAAATTATTCAATTTTAACCAAGGTTAAAATTATGTTAAGATTCTCTCAAAAAAATTATGTTAGGATAATTAATAAAAATTTAATTAGGTGTGGTAGGGTGTAAATTTGGATTTGATGATTATTCAAAATTGATTAGGTGGTATTATTCTAATGGAATCCTAAAAACACCCAATTTTAGGATGATCCTAATAGAATTTAAACTCAAAGTATATATAAGAAAGGTTTGAATTTGGAAATTAGAATCAAGATTACGGGATGATTATTTTAGCATGACCACAATGCCCTTGCTAAAGCTTGGATAAGAAATTGTTTAATTTGTTTATGACGATTAATTTTGCATTGATACATACAAACAAAAAACAACATTGTTGATAGAAGAAATAGTGATTAAAAAAATAAATAAAGATAGGAGTAGCGAATTACTTTTCGATGGTTAATTTCTTTTATACCCTCGAGAAAATGTAAGCCGCAATAGTTACTAAGTGCCTTATAATTGAAAAAATTATTTCATCCAACTACGGTGAACTTTAGTAGATTGTCGAGTATGATGAAAGGTTGACATCTGTCCTTATAGGATATAGATTTTCAATATTAAATACATAATTAATTAAAAATTAGAATATATATTTGTTAAGTTCTTAACTAAAACTAGAATATATATATATATTCTTAACTCAATTGTATATTAAATTTTTAACCAAAAAAAATTATATATTAAATAGGGTAATGCAATATGCACCATCAAATTGTTACCACCAAATGATCCTACCATAGGTGACACAATTACAATCACTAATACAATCAATAAATATCCTGAAATTGTGGACTTATCCTTTTTTTTATATATGAGGGAAAGAGCAAAAAGGAATTACAAAAAAATGATTAAATGGCCCTAGGCCATGCTACTTCTAAGACATCAACTGCAAGCAACGATGTAAATTCCTGAGGTGGAGTGTCAACTTATCCTTTAAAGTTTAATTCTATCAAAAGTGAGGGATAAACTTGGTGACATGTCAGGGGTAAGATTTGGTGATAAACTCTGACGAGTAAAATGAATTATTGTATTTAAATAATTATCCTTTAATTATTAGGTGGAGAACTATCCATATATATCGATATCGTATATATTGTATATTTAATAACAAAAATAGTAGTATTACTAACTCGAAAGATAATTACTATGGTTTACTTTCATCGTTCTAAGGGTATTTTATATCACTAATTTTGTTGCAATTGGGTTAACTCACTATAGTAATATATTCCTAAAAAAAAAAAAACTAATTAGTAATAAAACTCTCCGATTTTCACCATTTATAAGAGTTGAATTTGAAACTTTAGTCAGAGTAAATAAAAGTCGAATCACTTAAAGTATTAGTTAAGATTCTCACTTTAAATGCTGATTATTAGAACATTAAATATTAGTAAAGAGGGAGGATACAATTACATTGAATGTAAAATTAAGTTTTACACAATTTTTTAACAGTTGGATCTACCTAAACTAACGGTTAGGATTATATGAATTTTGTGCAATAGTTCTCTTGTTTTTCCTTCACGTGCCTTATCTCTCCCTCTCTCTGACCTAGCTCCTCTAATCTGTTTCGGCTTAATACCCAAATTAGTCCCTTAACTATCCATTTTGGGACAAATTGGCCCTTTAACTTTTTTTTTGGGATAAATTGGCCCCTTAACTTTTAAAAACGAGACAAATTAACCCTTTTCTGACGGAGCATTTAACGTTCGGAAGGTGATGGTGCGTTTGACTTCCAATTAAGGCAATTCTAACGATGTTTGAAAGATCTCGACGAGAAAAATATGATGGTCAGGGAGGTGAGAAAACTAAGCAATCGAAAAATTTCAGATCTCGGGTCAAATTTAAAACTTTGACTGGAAAGTACGGTATTATTCAGAGTCAGAACGGGCTGAATTTCTAATATATCAGTCTTTGAGGGATATCTGATCTAGTCGTTGCGAAGGTGAGAAACGATAATAAAGAAAATAAGCAATGCCGGTCTACTGGCATCGAAACAGTCTAAATTTATGATATGTCACTCTCTAAGGGATGTCGGTCTTATTCGCCTAATTTTCTTTGTTATTTTTTCTCACCTCCACAATCAGTAGATCTAGTACCCTTCAAATAGTGACATATCAGAAATTTAGTCCGTTCCAACGTCGAATAAGACCGAACATTCTAGTCAAAAATTTTAAATTTGACTCGATATCTGAAAGTTTTCAATTGATTTTTTTTTTCTCACCTCCCTGACCATTCGATTCTTCTTGTAGAGATCTTCCAAATGCCGCTAGAATCGCCTTAATCGGAATTCGGACGCGCCCTCACCTTCCGGAAGTTAAACGCACCGTCAGAAAAAGGCTAATTTGTCTCGTTTTTATAAGTTAAGGGGCCAATTTGTACCAAAAAAAAGTTTAGGGGCCAATTTGTCCCAAAATAGATAGTTAAGGGGCTAATTTGGGTATTAAACCAATCTGTTTCTACACTCTTCTGAAAGCTTGTTTCATACTTTCATTCTTCACTCTATTTTCACTCAATTTTCTTCAACTCTCACTCATTCCTTCAAATCGATCGGTTTCATTTTCTTCTTTTAAGAATGGGGTTTGGCTTCTTCCGTTTTGGGTTTTTTCTTGATTCTTTCGGCATATCTCAAAATTAGAGTTGTCCGAGTTGCAAGTCACCAAAATCAAGATAAAATCATGATTAATAAGGAATTTTTGGGTTTTTCTTTCCTTTTTGTGGCCTGCGGGTATATCGAAATGAACAACAGGAGTAACAACGAAGAATTATTTGACGCTTAAATATTTTCGAATGGTTGGTTTGAACAGAGACAAAAGCTTAGGCGGTGGTATCAAACTATCACTTTGAATTTAGTAGTTATATGTTTCAATCTAAAAGGTATCAATACTGAAATACCTCAATGAGAGACTTTTGTTTTACAATCAATTTTAAAAATAAAATCTTTGAAAAAGATGAAAGATTACTATTATTTACATGAGAAGTATATTCTAATTAAATCAGATTTTCAATATAGAATTGAGAAAGAAGCAAGACGATTGCAATACTATGTATAGCCAAAAGAACCACAAGAGAATAAAAAGAGAAAATTATGGTATCAGGAAGAGTGGGCAAGACTTGAGATTTTGATTAGTCAGGAAGTTTGTTTTAGTTTGAAAAAAAAAATTATGCTCTTGGAAAGAATGTATTGACAACTTGTTTCCAAGGATTGAGATCTTTGATTAGTCTGGTAGTTTGGTTTGGTTTAGGGTTTTTTTTTACAACTTTATAACTTTCTGTTTTGGCTGGACTCTGTTTTTTTTTCTTTTTGTTATTCTAAACTTTTCTTGCTGGTTTGAATAATAAACTTCTTTTACCTTAAAAGAGTGGGCAAGACAAGAACATATCAAAGGAATTGAAGAGAGATAAATCTATGGTCCACAATGGTGAAAAGAGTGAAGACACATACGTGAAGAATGGGAGAGAGTCAAGGGGAAAGAGATAAAGCGCGCGAGAGAAAAAAATGAGGAAGAGAAAATTATTGCCAAAAATTGATATTAATCCTAACTGTTAGTTTAAATGGATCCAACGGTTAAAAAATTATGTAAAGGTTTTGTTTTACATTCAATGTAATTGGATCCTCCCTCATTAGTAAATATATATCTCCAAGGCATTGGTTCAAGTGTTTCGACACTTATTCTCCTTAAACAAAATCTTGAATTCGAATCTTGTTAATAAAGAAAATTAATCATTAGTGGACTATACACAACAATGAATCAACCTGTTTTTTCAAAAAAAAAAAAAACAATGGATCGACCTGACACGAGAATATTAACTTGTTATATTAAAATATACTCCCTATGTTCCTTATTATAAGTTTATGAAAATCGGAATCTTCAACTAAGATAATTAGTTAGTTTGTAGAATTTTATGCATATTTTAATCTACTTTCCTAAAACACCCTTAATTAAATATTTACATACATATGAATCAAAAAAAATATTTACATGCATACATATTTATTCTCTCTCATTAATTAAATAAGGTAATATATGCAAAATTAGTAATTAATGTCTTCTTGCTAGCATAAAATGACAAATAAAAAGAAACAAAGGATTTGGACTTACAAATATTAGCATAGGGAGAGGGAGTATATATATCTTCGATTTTGAATTTCATGTAAAACACCACTATAAAATTAAATCGGCTTGGACACAAATCAAGAGAAGGGTGTTATGGTCATGCTGTCGAACACTAATGCCACATCTTATATATATATTAAACCTACTATTAATTTTATAAGCAAAGCTTTCATTGAGTGCCACATGGTATTAGGTTTTTTTGACAAGTGTCAATAGTTAATTTTCTAATGTTTTGTTTATTATAATTGTATTCATTTAGTTTGGAAAAATCAAAAGACATTCATCTCCTTTTCCTATATAAAATAAATTAATTATAAATTTGTTATAAATATACATGTATATTGTGGATGTCCATGAATCTAAAATTAAAGCATGGATAAGATTAATAACTTGATTCATTCATACATATATACCTATAACTAAGTTTATCCTCTTATATTTATGGTGATGTATCTATGTGCCTATAAATACACCACTTACTTTGTTATGAAATATGATGAATAAAAACAATTTCTCCCCTTTTTCATATTTTCTTCTTCTCCATATTCTATTGTCTCTCTATTCTCTTGTCTTTTCCATACTTCAATTTTCTATTCTCTTCGTTTGTTTTGTTATCATTTTACAACAAAATTTCATTTCTTAACTGAAATTTTCTTAAAAGAATTTATAAAATAAAACAGCCGCTCGCGAAGCGCGGCCGGGAAATTCTAGTATATATTTAAAACAATGTACACTACAAGTATGGTAACTCTTTAAATGTTGAAGGCTCCAAATCTCGACAAGTGTCATGTCATTTAAATTACATGTGTCCTTATTAATATTAAATTAAAAATTAAAATATCATAATAATTCTAAATCAATTTAATTAATAAATTGATAATGTCAGATTTCAATAACTATTACCAAGTCAAGTTGTCCTTAATTAACTCATATAAAAATATATAGAAAGACTGTTCAAAAAAATTGATATAAAAAGATTAGTCATTTTGCGAATTAAGTCAATTTGATTAATAATCTCAGATTTTTTTGCCAGCTATTACCAAATATAAAAAAGATACAGAAATATATAGGGTTTAAATTCTATTAGGATCATCCTAAAAAGAGATGTTTTTAGGATTCCATTAGGATGATGCCACATAGTCAAATTTGAATCATCATCAAATCTTATTTTACACCTTACCACACCTAATTAAATTTTTATTAATTACCTTAACTAAATCTTAACCTAATTAATTTGAAGGGAATTTAATGTTCAGATTGGGATTGTTAATGCAGAATAGAGATTTTCCTATTCTGAATTTGCTACAACCAGAATCTGTATTAGTCGAATTTAACTTGGTTACCAAATATATAGGATTTGTATAAAAAATTTACTAGTAATTAAAGCAGGAAAAAAAGATAGAAAATAGAAGAAGGGAAAGAGTAAATATTGAATATCTGTATGTAAAACTAAAAAAAGAAAAAAAAATTGTAGATTTATATACAAAAAGAAGCAAATATTGGACGATGTCAATTCTATGAGTATGAATAAGAATTACATTTATTTAACTAAAGATCAGTGATTTTTTTAATTTTTGAAAGCATGATATCAAACAGATTTTTTTTTCTTTATTAGTGGCCAAATTAATTTAATTAGTTTAGAACAAATCAAAATTATGAGTCATGAGAAAAATAAATTATTTAAAAAAAAAACTAGAAAACCAAGATAAATAAATTCTTGGTTGTAGTAATATTGTAATATTAGAATGAATATAATGTATTAGAATTAAAGTAATAAAAATAAGATTTTTTTTTGTGAAAAAAAATTTTAGACTCTTTAGGTTTGTCTTCAACTTTCTTAATTAAGGTTAAGATTAGGTTAAGGTAATTAATAAAAATTTAATTAGGTGTGGTAGGGTGCAAATTAGGATTTGATGATGATTCAAATTTGATTAGGTGGCATCATTCTAATGGAATCCTAAAATCACCACTTTTTAGGATGATCCTAATAGAATTTAAACCCAAATATATATTCTGCATTAACAAAAAAAAAGGGAAAGTTTCGGCCAAAAAAAAAAAGGAAAGTTTAATCATTCAACATTCTTATCGAGAAATTATTAGGTGGGACGGACTCATCACGTCATCTATGGGACCAACCAATGATATTAAGACAACTCATCAACTTTCTAAAACCCTATCCCAATAAAATCTCAAATTTGGGGACTTACCCTTTATATAGGGTTTGTTTTAAAAGGGGGCTAAACCTTGAGCTAAAATCGTGCCTTAATTGAAGGAGTTAATTTGACATGGCAAAATTCTATTGGTTAGTCCCATGGATGACGTGGTGGGTCCGTCCCACCTAATAATTTCTCATTCTTACCAATTTCTTTATATTCGAATTATACGAAATTTTTGGTAAAAGTAATTTCACGGGATTTAATTATCTATTTAAGGTATATATGTGTTAAGATAGACAATTATCTATTTCCTTTTCTCCTCCTGCTTCCATAATCTTTTGATTACAGTAACTATATTATTATTATGTGTTAAGTAGAGTTTAGCAGACTGCACATGCGGGGTTAAAGGGTTGACATATTTCCCCTAAGGGGATAGTTTTGAATATTCGAGTTTATTGTATAGGGTTGAGTTACAAAGTAACATGTATATGGTTTGAACATCCAACAATTAAATTAGCAAAATAACTAAATTAACCATTAATAAGGGTGTCGAAATGCTTTACAAGCTTACTAAAGAGCTAAATAAGATCACTTATGAAATACTTAATGTGATATCTCAAGACCTTATAAGGTTAATGGAAGTACAATCCTAAGAAATTTTGGTAGCATGCACTTATTATATATATATATATATATATATATATATTGTTAAATCTATTATATATATGGAAAATTATAATAAACTGTTAGTAGAATTTAGCAGACTGCACATGCGGGGTTAAAGGGTTAACCTGTTCCCCCTTGGGTAATAGTTTTGAATTTGGGTTTATGATATAGGGTTGAGCTACAAAGTAACATGTATATTGTTTGAACAATGTCACAACAATAAAATTATAAGCAAAAGAACTAAATGAACTATTAAAAAGGTTATCGAAATGCTTAATACAGTAAAACCTCTATAAATTAATAATGTTGGGACCATGAATGTTCTTTTTTCTTTTCTTTTTTTCATATTTAAAACAATGTAATTTATAAAAATGGTAATTCACTAAATATTAAGGCCTCCAAATCTCAACAAGTGGCATGTCTATCTATTTAAAACATATATCTTAAAAAAAGTAACTATTGACTGTTGATTAAAAAAGAGAGTATATTTAAAGAAAGATCCATGATTTCTCTTAAGAATTCTTTAGATTTTAATTGAAAATTAAATAATTTTAACCATTAAGTATTGATTGACCAATTATTTTTTATCATCACCCTGATTATCAAATATATTAATAAAAAGTCATTTAAGCTACTAAAATTTCTAAAAATGCAATTTAATGTTTTTAAAGATGAGAGTTTACTAAATTTATGTGAAATCATAAGTAACTTTAGTAACATGGTACATTTGTTTTATTGAATTAAATTAGATCACAGTAATTTTTGGTAAACTTCAATGTTGATAAAAGAGTTTAAATTATATTAGGATGATCTTAAAAAATAAAAAATTGTGTTTTTAAGATTCCATACAAATGATGTCACCTAATCTATTTTGAATAAATTTCAAAACTAACTTTATATTATCTCACCAAATCCAACTCCTATTAATTGTAGGCATCTGTTTACCTTATTTTTGTGAGGTAAGGAGTAAGATAATTTTTAATTTTCATTCAGAATAGGTTATGTGGAACAACTCTAATGTGACCCTAAAAGACCTTTTGATCCTACTGTAATTAACAAGTTACTAAAAATTTTAAGATTACGGAAATAGTAAAATTTCGAAAGATGTGAGATTGTTAAATTTATGTACAGGAAATTTTTCCAAATGTTATCTTGATTTGTTAAATTATGCTGTAAATTATACAATACAATGTTATTGAAGTTTAGTAGACTTCACATACGAGGTTAAAGGGTTCACATATGACCCTTTAGGGAATAATTTTGAATATTAAATACATAATTAATTATGGAATGTGGTATGTGTTAACTTTTTAACCTGCTTTTGAAATTTAAAAACTACACCAATAGTGTATCAAATAATCACTATAAGATTAATAAAGGGATTAAAAAAAGTTTATCCAAGTTACTAAAAAGTTTAACAGGAGTATATAAAACTTTCTAAGGTTACCAAAAGCTTAATAAATACATTGAACATGGTTGTTGAAAAGTTTTATAAGGTTACTAAAATTAGTCAAAAAAAATATGGTTAGTAAAATGGTTAATGAGATTTTTTAATTATTAAAGAAAAATAAGATATGAGTGATACACTACGAAAACAATGTACATCACGAAAATGGTAACTCTTTATATGATTAGGTAAAAAATAAGAATTTTGAATTGGTTTAGTTGTTTTCATTTTCGTAATGTACTTCTAAAATTCACAATAAGATTACTAAAAATCTTAAGAAGGTTAGGTAAAAACACTTAATAAGATGACTAAACAAACTTTATAAGGCCAGAAAAGGAAAAAAAAGTTTAATAAGGTCCAAAAAAAGCTCAACTAATAAGGTCACCAATAAGATTACTGTAAAACTTGCTTAATAAAAAGGTTTTAGGGTTATTAAAAAATTTATAAGGTGACTAATAAATTTAAAATGTTATTGAAAAGTTTAACATTAAATAAACTTACCATTAGTGGAGTTTAATAAATTAATAAATTGTACAAACCGTGTTGAAGGGTTGACATATATCTTTTTAGTGTATGTTTTTAATATCAAATACATAATTTTTTTTGAAGAAAAATATCAAATACATAATTAATTAAGAAATAAATGGTGTATTACTAAAAAAAAAGAAATAAATGATGTATGTATTACTTTTTTAACCTACGTGTACAATATGAAAATTTCACTGACGTTGTATTTAATAATTATTCATCAAAAAGAAATAATATTTTTGTTCTACGAATTATAAAGGTTTAGTAAAATAAAGATTTAGTAATATTTTTCAACAAATTATAAAGGTTTTACATAGTATGAGTAAAATAAAGATTTAGCAATACTTTTTTCGTTTAATTATATTGCAACGTAACTAAACTTTCATTGTTCATTCTTTATCAAGTTTACTGCTAATTAAATTTTAAATATTATGTAACTAATGAATTATTCATAAATAGATTATAATTTTAAACATTTACTTTAAAACTTGAACAAATCTCGTGCAAAACACGGGTTCTAACTTAGCTTAGTCATTAATGCCATACTGCAAATCAAATAAATGAAAGAATCTTGAACGATAAAAGGCAGTGACAAAAAAATCGAAAGAAATGGAGGTGGTGGCTTTTCTTCCTTGGCCGGTTGCCAAGAAATCTTTCTTTGACTTGGTGAACCCTAACTGAGGAAAAAATATATAATGATTTTGTACCTCTTTTTTTTCACTGGAAATAAATGGGGGTGTACACAATGTTGTAAAACTCGGGCTAGTCCAAAACTCGTTGGGGGTGTTGGGTCATGGGTTAATCGGGTTGTCCGGGTCAATCGATGGGTCATAATAAATTATTTTTTATTTAAAATATTAGTTTCCTATAAGATAAATATCAAATATAGTAAATATATAACATAAAAATGAGTTTGGTGTAGTGGCAAAGATACATATTTTTTTAAAACATAGATAATGAGTTCAAAACCTACCACTTACAAACGTTTTCCAACATTTTTTTCAAATAAAAAACCGGTTCAACCGGTCCGAGCCTGGGTTAATTGTCAAGTTTTCCGGGTTTTGACCAGGTGTTGACCGTCCTAACATGCCCCGGGTCACACCCCATCTCCGGTCCGGAGAGCCACTGGGTCCTGGGCTAACCGGGTGACCCAACCGGATCTGACAACCATGGGTGTACCTCCTATTTTAGCGCGTCATGAATACACTCATGAATCCATGACCTAATGTGTGATTTTTGTTTGACTTAAATACCATTTGCCCTCTAAACTTAAAATGATTGGATATTTTGTTTGCTAAACTTTTATTTTGGACTTTTACCCTAAACTTTTGTTTTGAAGCTCCATTATTCCCTCCGTCAACAGCGTGATTAATAAACCTGTGACGGTGTTGTCGTGGACTTGCCACGTAACACTTTTACATACCACGTTAGATAAAGTGACATGTAACTTTGAAAGTGTGTCGCTTTACCTTAATTAAAGTCTTAAACTTTTGTCTTTTTTTCCTAAACTTTTACAGTTTTGTCATTTTGCCTCCTAAATTTCTATTTTTGATATTTTTCTTATAGTTTTTTCTTTATTTTGAAGTAAGAAATTAATTTTAATTATAAGTGACAAATGTATTAAAGAAAATTATTTTTTATGGAAAAAATTTGGGCAAGGATCCTCTCCACTGATTTTAATAACTAGTGGAGAGGTCCACTGATTTTTCTAAGCCAATCTAACGACTATTAGGTGTCCACTAGTTATTTCTATTTATCTCTCCAAATGTCCAATTTCACTTAAAGCCGTTAGATTGGCTTTGAAAAATCAGTGGATCCTCTCCAATCCTTTCCCAAAAAATTAAGTTTTTACTATATATGAAAAAAAATTATCTTCATTATCTATATACATATTACTAGTTTAGAACCCGGTCGTTGCCCGGGGATGAAAAGCAATTCAAAAAATTGTTGGTCTTTCGATTTTCACAAAGTTTAGGAGGTAAATTATTACATTTGATAATTTTTTTGTGGTTGTGAAAAAACATTACTGAGAAACAATTAGTGATTGATTGGTGTTATAATTAATGATTTTATCACTTGTGATCAAAATAAATTACAATTGCTTTAATTTTCACTTTATTTATTTAAAATAATTAATAATTAAAATTAATTTATTTTTTTTAGTGAAATTAAAATTAAGTGAAATTAAAATTAATTTATAATTAACTACTACACTTATTAATCATAATTGATAAAAACAAATGAAATTTGGAAATTATTGAGGAATGAGACTTTTACAAAAGTTTAAAGACTTTCTTAAGGACTTTGCTACACGCCCCTCCATTTTGTCACACACAATGTTCCCCTCCTGATGTGTCTATATCATACGTCAGGCCACATGTCATCATTTTATTGGTTCCAATACACCATTCATAAATTTTAATTTTTCTAACCCTTAAAATAAAATTTTAATTTTAATTTGGGTTAAACTTAGTGAATTAATTATATATTTTATTTCTAAAATCCTATAACAATATTATTAATTATGGAATTTACCCTTAAAATAAAAATAAAATTTTAATTTGGGGCTAAACTTAGTGAAATTAGTTTTGTATTTTATTTCTAAAACCCTATAACAATATTATTAATTATGGAATTTACCATTAAAATAAAAATAAAATTTTAATTTGGGGCTAAACTTAGTGAAATTAGTTTTGTATTTTATTTCTAAACCCTATAACAATAAATTATTAATTTTGAAATTTACCCTTAAAATAAAAATAAAATTTTAATTTGGGGCTAAACTTAGTGAAATTAAGGCTAAACTTAATAAAAAGAATAAAAATAGCAAAAAAAAAAGAAAAGAGAAGACACGTGGCCTAATATGTGATGGACACATCAGGAGGGAGTATTGTGTGTGGCAAAATGGAGGGGCAAAAAGTATTATTCCTTTCTTAATTAAGTTGTTTGACCGATTGATTTGTTTGGAGAAATTATTAAATATGACCGTTCTATCATGTCATTTACAGAACTAACCACTAATGATTGATTGATCAAGATGGACGATGTTGGAAGGAGAATCTGTTGAGATCATTGTTCTGGCCGAATGAAGTTGAGGCAATTCTTGATGTAAATCTCAGTCTATTAAGGACTGATGATAAACTAATTTGGCTGGTATCGAAGTTAGGTGTTTTTTCGGTTCGATCGGCATACCATGTTGCTCGAATTTTTCTTGATCGAGAAGTGCCGGATCCTGAGCTTAGGAACCCAATTTGGAGGATGCTTTGGTCTGCAAAAGTTACTCCCAAGGTAAAATATTTTACATGGCGATTTATTCATGGTTTTATTCCAACTAGAAGTAACCTTCAACTGAGGCATATAAATGTGGTAGATCAATGTTGTGTTTGTGGTAATCCGGGAGAAACAATGGTGCATGTGTTTTTTGATTGTCACTTTGCAAAACTGATCTGGAATGAGATTGTTCCATGGATGGCGGATTTTGTTGCGGATAATGAAGATGTTGATGATTTTTGCCTTAATTTGTTTATAGCTGCACAACAAAAAGGTTGCCTTGACAAGGTTTTAGTTACTCTTTGGTTATTGTGGTTCAATCGAAATTCATGCTTACATAAAGGACGATGTGCTATAGTTAATTCATTGAGTAGGAAAATTATGATCTTAGTGAAGGAGTATGAGGAGGGGATACAGTGCCTTAGTGGTGAAAGGAGTCTTCCTCATAAGCGAGTTGTCAAACAATGGAGACCGCCAAGTCCTGGTCTGTTGAAACTCAATTGTGATGCTGCATTTAATCATC